>VCCN01002231.1:1740082-1750619 GCA_006491835.1 Architeuthis dux | reverse complement strand
GTAAATATCTATGAGAACACATACGCCGATATTTATAAATGCATATTATTTCATGCATTAATTCATGTACATCAAATAACTACCGCGGGAAGAGAGAAAAGAACGTGAGTTTAGGGTATATGAGGTTTTGAGTGGTTAATGCCTTCTACAGAGAACCAGTGAGCCGCACGCACACACACACACTGGTACATATATAACATGCATACATCAACATTTGACCTCAAATGCAGACAATATCTTTGGAAAACTCCAACAAATAAAAAGCAACGTATCTGCCAGGACTCATATTGAAAGCAATTTTCCTCTTCTCCCACCTTTTTTCATTTGTAGATGTTTTCCACAACAATTCGATGACTCCGACCCTCTTCAAATGAATTCCCTCGGGTGCTGAGTCCTGTTTGGATACTGGTGTTCATAATTGGATCACTGGATAACCTCATATTGCAATTACATGATAATAATGTTACTAAAAGAACTAGACCAAGAAAACATTTGAGGATAACTAATATCAATAGTGTAAGTGCCGGTGGGAATTCGGTTAGCAGCACGGAGAATAAAATCAGCGAGCCGAGTTCAAACTCCGGCTGCGACAATCTGCATTCACTTAGCACTAATTCCCCTGGGAAAGTCATGAATTCATCTCTCTTCTCCTAGCTATGGGTAAAATAGCAGTTGAAGTGAGTGGCACCGCTTCAGCTGCTTGTTGCTTCTTAGTTGCAAACCTCGAAAAACTCCGAAGTCTAGCATCGAGTACAGAGACTATGGAGAACGTTTTGATATGCGTTTGCCGTAGCTAGGGAAAGGGCACTATGTATAGTAAGTGCGAGTGGCCAAGAGGTTAATGACACGGAGATGGATCGGCGAACAGAGTACAAGAACATGCACGACAGGTTAGAGACAGTCATACACTGGGAACTATGCAAACGCCTACGATTCGACCATGTAGACAAATGGTACCACAAATCAAAGACCGTCCTGGAAAGCAGAAACCATAGGCTACTCTTGGACTTGGACATCCAAACCGACCACACCATCCAAGCAAGAAGACCAGATCTGGTAGTTGTGCACAAGGGAAAGAGAACCTGTCAAACCATATACGTTGCTGTACCTGCGGACAGGTTGGTCAGGGTAGTGCCAATAATAGTAGGCGCACTTGGAACAGTGCTAAAGATATGGATAAGTTGGAGATAAGAGGAAGGATTGAGACTCTACAAACCACAGCACTTCTGGGGTATGCAAGAATACTGAGGAGGGTACTGAACATATGAGACTAACGACCCCCAGTCGTCAGCATAGTCTAACAGCTTGAATGGACATGGTATAAGCGTTAGAAATGGGGGGGGTACAAGCCACAGCGCTGCTGTGATATGTGAGAACTCTGAGAGGAGGGCTGGAGACCAGAGGAGACTTACTGCCACACAGCCTCCGGCGATGACCACCAGACATCTGGTAAGAAAGTGGAATACTGAGAGGGCTGTGGACTTGAGGGGACTTGATGTCACTCAGTTTCCAGCGATGACCACCAGACATCTGGTGTGAACATACATACACATGATGATGATGATGATGATGATGATGAATAATAATAATAATAATACTAATACTACTACTACTACTACTACTACTACTACTACTACTACTACAAGAAGGATGCTTATCAATATGAATATGACATGCTTTACCTAACAAGAGCTTCAGGGGGACGGGGCTTAGTCCAACATTCAACGTTCAAGGCCACCACTATCGGGTAAGATGCATATCTGTCAAAAACAGATGACCCACTCCTCCAAATAGTAAAACACCAAATCCACACGATTAAGAAAGAGACTGCACTTTATAAGAAAGAGCTTAATGTCCCCGAAACCCCGCCAATAGAAAAGGAGGCGACCCCCATCTACGCCAAACGAGTGAAACAACAACTGGAGAACATCTGGGGGGACAAGATGATCCATGGAAAGTATCCAAAAAGGGTGAAAGAGGCAGACGTAGACCAACAGAAGACACACCAGTGGCTGAGGGGCACCGGACTGAAAGCAGAAACAGAGGACCTGATCATCGCGGCCGAAGACCAAAGTCTCGCAACCCGCATAATCAAAGATGGAACAAAACTACAATGTAGGATCTGTGAAAAGTACGAGGAAACTGTCGACCACATCGTCTCAGGCTGTCCGGAACTGGCAAAGATCGAATATATCCCCAGGCACAACAAGGCAGCGGCATACCTACACTGGAAGATCTGCAGGAAATCCAAAATCCAAACATCCGAAAGATGGTATCAGCACCAACCGAACGCTGTCACTGAAAACAGCAATGTCACCATCCTCTGGGACATGCTCGTCCACACTGACAGGAAAATAATAGCAAACAAACCTGACATCGATATCAAGGACAGGAAAGAAAAGAGGTGCATGCTCATCGACACAGCAATACCATCTAAGAGAAACACCTCCGTGAAAGTTACTGAGAAGCTGTCCAAATACAAAGACCTGGAGATCGAGACCAACAGGATGCAGGGTATGAAGACTAAAATAACATTAGTGGTCATCGGAGCTCTGGGTCTCGTGAAGAAGGGAACGGGAAGTTCACCAACCGTATCCCAGGTAACATCAACATCTATGCTCTCCCAAAAGATCGCCCTACTCGGAACAACATATTACGAAAAATAATAATAATAATAACAGTAAAGTTCTATTGGAACTTGAAATTCAAACCGGTTGCCTAATCCACGCCAGACGATTAGATCACGCCAAAGTAAATAAGGAGTTTCAAGACCTGTCAGATGGTGGATGTCGCAGTAAAGATACATTCTCTAAATTTGAGGCGAGTCATCATTATTACAAGAGTTCTCAGAACTACTGACTAATTTTCTGTTTTACAGTATTGGTCTGCACAATCAGAAAAAAGACCCCACTCTTTCCATACGGATTGTACACCTAAGGAAAGTCGAAGAATATGTCGGTCGAAACGTTGTGGTAACAACAAAAAGAATGAAATCATAATCCGAACAACTCTTGGAAAATGTATGTTGTTGTTCTAGTAGATCGCAGAGCAATATTGATAGAATGTGAAAGGCTGGAAAAATATCTAGAGCTTGCAAGAGAACTCATAAGAATGAGGAATGTGCATGTGACGATAGTATTCATCATTATAGGCGTGCTTGGAACAGTCCCGAAGGGGCTTGAAAATAGATTAGATGAATTGGAAATGCATAAAAATAAATTGTTGAACATGAAAGTGACAGATGTATCCATCATTATTGTAGCACTTGGAACAGTTCTGGACAGTCTTGCAAAAAGGTTGGAAGAATTGGAAATCCAAGGAAGAAATCAAAACTATCCAGACGACAGCATTACTAAAAATCAGCAAGAATACTGAAGAGAGTGCTGAGGTATTCAGGAGACTCGCTGTCACTTGATCTTCAGTGAAAGCCAGCAGTTTATTAAAAGCTCCTTATAGTGTTCATATCTATGCTCCGCCTACTGATTGGATGACTTGGGCATAGCATATGCGCTGATTCCTTCAATTTTCTCATTCGTGAATGTTGTTTCATGTCTGTTGTTTGTACTCTGTTACATACTAATATATGATTAAAAAAAAGACATGGCGGAGACTCGAAATTTACACACACACACACACACACACACACACACACACACACACACACACACACACACACACCAGGAGTCGACCAGAAACCATTCCCCCCTCCCCCGTCACTTCTGATAAGACCTACCTACTTCCTCTTTTACAGACTAAATCTTCTCCAGTTTCCACCGAAATCCCCCTCGGAAGAAAGCCGTTTTCCTCACGGCTGAAACATGTCAAGAAATAAATAATTATTTCTAAAAGTTCCGTGTCTCTGCACTGTCTTCTTTTCATCATAATGTCGGATAATCCCTATCCTATTGTACACCATACAAATATATCTATAATTTTTTAAAGTTCTGAATGGGTAAAGAATAAAAATAATTCTTCGAATCATACCTGTTGCTAACCAAAGTAGAATAACAAACAATGTAGGTAATTCGATTCATTATCGCTATTTTTCTCCACCACTTTCAACATTATCTTCAAATTGATGACAATGAATAAATAACGAGGAACGCACGCACGTTTCAGCTGTCTTTGTTGTTAACACACTTCTATTCATCTACAAGCAACATTCTCCGAATAACTTGTATTCTTGATCAGTGTTGCTAATTTAGCGCGTTTCGCGCTAGATTGAGCGCGTTTCTTGTTTTGGCAGTGCAAAAAGCGCTAAATTCGCGCGTTTTCGCAAAAAGCTTTCTGGACGTTTTTGGCCATTTTCTGGCTATTTTCGAAAAATTTAGTGCTTTTTGGCAATCAAACTAGCGCAAAAATATTTTTGGAGTTAGCAACACTGTTCTTGATCTTGTTAACGCTTTGCTGATATCTTCCTACAATAAGTAAGCTCAACATATTGATTAATACCAGTGATTCCCAAACGGGAGGTACTTGTCTTCCAGGGGAGGAATTTCCTAACGGAAACAATTTTAGCCAGGATAGGAATGGGGGAGGAATTTCACACTGGGGAGAAGCTTATAATGGAAAGGATAATGGTGAAAGAATTACTATTCAAAATAGAGGAGGAATCGCAAGGTGAGGGGTGTGACCTGGGTTAGAGAATAGGTCTTGTTGGTTGAGAGGATTTATATTCTTTCCCAAGTGCCGGGTATTTAATACAATGAAGGAATTTGGAAAAAAAGAAAAAGGGAAAAAAAAACAACTTTGCAGATAGTCTTGTCTGTGTACAATATGCATTGCATTCATACCGCCATTTTTTTTGTTTTCACACAGAGAATAGAGTCCAATGCGTGGTACCAACAGTCCGATTCTCCGGTAGGGAAATTTCAAAAAAGAAAAAAACAAAAACGAAGGAAGAAAAGAGAAATTATCATGTAACCGACGAGACTTTAATTGCAGAATGCGCGTTCCTTGGTCACCGATTGATGAAATTAATACGAGATTTAATCTCAAAGACCTCCTACTTAATCATTTATTTTTACCACTAGTTTTTCCTATGCCGTCAAAAAATGTCGGAAGTATTTAAATAATTTTGCAACTGCATTATACTTAAACATATATCAGAAAAGAATTCACGTTATTTTCTATAGTTTTGAGAAGGGTCATTAACATTTGAATAGTTATTCGGACGTTGTTGTTATGGTTGTGTTGATATTTCACCCGAGGAAGTCCGAATAATGGATCGGCCAAAACGTTGTGTTAACAACACAAACAACAAGAAGGAGTTCAGTCGACGGAAGAACTATTTGAAAGATTATGTTGCTCTGCATTTTCTTGTTTACATTCAACCATTTTAGTAATGTTATCATCTTGATGGTCTCGATTTTTCCTCGGGTTTCCCAACCTCTTCCAACCTCTTTGGAAAGCATTCGAGGGACAGTTCCGAGCCCTACTGATGAGTATAACTGTATTCTCCACATTTCACAAATCTTTCAGCTCTTGCAAAGCCTAGATATATTTTCAACTTTTTTTCAATGTTACTCTGTGGTCTGCTGGAACAGTGACATTCACTACCCGGG
Source organism: Architeuthis dux (assembly GCA_006491835.1). Classification (NCBI taxonomy): domain Eukaryota; kingdom Metazoa; phylum Mollusca; class Cephalopoda; order Oegopsida; family Architeuthidae; genus Architeuthis; species Architeuthis dux. The sequence continues at coordinate 1,745,055 of VCCN01002231.1, read as the reverse complement.
GAATGTCCTTCTTGTTTATAAAAACGAGATCTGGTAATCTCCAGATCTTTGTATTTGGACAGCTCCTCCGTAACTTTCACGGAGGTGTTTCTCTCAGATGGTGTTGCTGTGTTGCTGATCATGTACCTCTTTTCTTTTTTTCCTTGATAGCAATGTCAAGTTTGCTATTATTTCCCTGTCAGTGCGGACGAGCATGTCCCAGAGGATGGTGACATTGCTATTTTCAGTGACAGTATTCGGTTGGTGCTCATACCATCTTTCGGATGTATTTTTGTATTTGCCTGCAGATCTTCCAGTGTAGGTATGCCGCTGCCTTTTTGTGCCTGTGGATATATTCGGTCTTTGCCAGTTCCGGACAGCCAGGGACGATGTGGTCGACCGTTTCCTCGTACTTTCCACAGATCTTGCATTGTGGGTCTGTTCCATCTTTGATTATGCGATGGTCGTATGATCGGATTGCGAGGCTTTGGTCTTGTGCAGCGATGATCAGGCCCACCGTTTCTGCTTTCAGTCCAGTGTTCCTCGGCCACTGGTGTGTCTTTTGTTGGTCTACGCCTGCCTATTTCACCCTTTTTGGGTACTTTCCATGCATCACCTTGTCCCTCCAGAGTGTTTGCAGTTGTTGTTGGCCATGTTGTTTACCTTTTGTTTCACTCGTTTGGCATAGATGGTGGTCGCCTCTTTTTCTTATTGGCCATTGCCAGTTCTGGACAGTCTGAGACGATGTGGTCGACAGTTTCCTCGTACTTTCTACAGGTCCTGCATTATGGGTCTGTTCCATCTTTGCGATGGTGATAAGATCTGGTTGTGAGGTTTTGGTCTTGATCAGGCCCCCCGTTTCTGCTTTCAGTCCGGTGCTCCTCAGCCACTGGTGTGTCTTCTGTTGATCTACGTCTTCCCCCTTCACCCTTTTTGGCTACTTTCCATGCATCATCTCGTCCTCCCAGGTTTTCTGCAGTTGTTATTGGCCATGTTGCTTTGCCTTCTGTTTCACTCGTTTGGCGTAGATGGTGGTCGCCTCTTTTTCTATTGGTGGTGGGATTTCTGGGACATTAAGCTCTTCCACTATCTGACAGGTCTTCAACTCTTTATTTACGTTGACGTGATCTAATCGTCTGTCCTGGATTAGGCAACCGGTTTGAATTTCAAGTTCCAATATAACTTTATTTTTATTATTATTATTATTATTTGCGTAATATGTTGTTCTGAGTAGGGCGATCTTTTGGGACAGCGTAGATGTTGATGTTACCGGGGATACGGTTGGTGAACCTTTTCGTCTCTTTCTTTACGAGACCAAGAGCTCCGATGACCACTGGTGTGATTTCAGTGTTCGCACCCCACATCCTGTTTATCTCGATCTCCAGGTCTTTGTATTTGGACAGCTTCTCTGTAACTTTCACGGAGGTGTTTTTCGTAGGTGGTATTGCTGTGTTGATGAGAATGCACCTCTCTTCTTTCTTTCTTTGTTTGCTATTATTTCCCTGTCAGTGTGGACGAGCATGTCCCAGAGGATGGTGACATTGCTGTTTTCAGTGACAGTGTTCAGTGGGTGCTCATACCATCTTTCGGGTGTTTTTGTATTTACCTGCAGATCTTCCAGTACAGCTTTGCCAGTTCCGGACAGCCTGAGACAATGTGATCGACCGTTTCCTCATACTTTCCACAGATCCCGCATTGTGGGTCTGTTCCATCTTTGATTATACGATGGTGGCAGGATTTGCGAGGCTTTGGTCTTATGCAGCGATGACCAGGCCCTTCGTTTCTGCTTTCAGTCAGGTGCACTGCTGTGTCTTCTGTTGGTCTACGCCTGCCTCTTTCGCCCTTTTTGGGTACTTTCCATGCATTATCATGTCCCACCCAGGTTTTCTGCAGTTGTTGCTGGCCATGTTGTTTGCCTTTTGTTTCACTCGTTTGGCGTAGATGGTGGTCGCCTCTTTTTCTATTGGTGGGGTTTCGGGGACATCGAGCTCTTTCTTGAAAAGTGCAGCCTCTTCCTTAATGGAGTGGATCTGGTGTTTTACTATTTGGAGGAGTGGTTAATCTGTATGCATCTAACCCAATGTGAGTTCGTTGGGCTAAGCCTCGTCAACTTGAAGCTCTTGGTAGGCCCAGCCTGTCGACTTTCGGGTGATGCATATTCTCCTTGGTAAGCAACTTGCTTGTCTTAGTGTACAGTTACTTGATGTCATTCAGCTTTCAGTTAATGACGTTGAAGCTATGTTACTACGGGTGTTGCTAGGCTATTTATAGCTTTAAACCTATTGGCTGCATTGCGCTCGCTTATGAGTAGCGTACGCACTGCGCTGGAGTACTCTTTCCGGATGTTCTCCTTCATAGTTGCATACCTGTCAAGTTTCGGTGTTGAAAATGCGTGAGAATCGTGTAAATAAAAATGGAAGGTGGGCTTCTAGGAGGCCCAGAAAATTCTGTATCCAAGATTGGCTAAAATTGCGTTTCAGGGCATATCAGCTGCTGAAATTAAGCGTTATCTAGGAGAAGTCTATTTAAAACATGTTTCAAAAGTTGTATATGTGATCTTTCTAAAGTTTCATAAGTAATGTGAGTTCTAAAGTTCCATAAAATAGATTGTATTTTATCAAAAATCTAACACTTTTTATAAAATGCGTGAGAATTTTCCTTTCATGCGTGTGAGCTTGAGAATCTATCTGTATGCGTGTATCCCAATCTTCTAAGCGTGCGGGGGGACCTGCCTACCAAGAAGATCATTATTCGAAATCCTGGATTTTACCTGGGTTCGAACACCGAGTCCAGACCTCGGTTGGAAGTCCGCAACTCTCTGAGTCGCGTGGCAGCTTTATATACTAATTTGAAATACCACCAATACTCCAGTGTTTACACATTTTTGTTTTTAACGTACATCTTCAACGGCTTCTTTTGTCATGGATCCGAATTAATATTACGAGTTTACGAAGAAAAGGGACGTTAAATATGTAATTTTTTTACAACGTTTTGAACTGTTAGTTCTCCAGCCTTCATCAAGTGAATAACGTATCCAGTAGTTTTAGAAACTCGATATTTACTGAGTTTAGCTCCAACGTGACACATTGTCGAGTGTTCTCAACACTTCTACCATTACTAGGGGTAATTGTAAGCAAAAGTCCATTACTAGGGGTAATTGTAAGCAAAAGTCTAGGAATTTTACGAAATCGATGGAGGAGTAACAACCACCGCAATATAAACAATTAAGACATGGCTCCGCTCACAGCGCCACCTGTAGCCACTCGGTGACCTAATGTGAGTGCTGCGAGAAATTCAAATGTCCACTTGTAAATTTGTCCGGATTACAAAAAAGGGTTTCGCAAAATTTGTAGTGTGCCTGTAGTTAAGCTTAAGAAACCACATCCATTGAGATCTGAACTCAGTGTTGCCAACTCAAAAGATATTGACTGCCAAAAATTTTTTTTAATTGCCAAAAGTGGCCAAAACCACCAAAAATGGCCAAAATGTTTTAGGCGAAAACGCGCTAATTTAGAGCTTTTTGCACTGCCAAAACAAGAAACACTCTAAATCTAGCTCTAAACGCGCTAAATTGGCAACACTGTCTGAACTATTCAGGTCGGAGCGTATGCTAGCATGCCACAGGGAATTTCGATTTTTAAAAGAAATGTTTGTAGTCTTTCTAAATATCTAGTGAGCACACATTGATAGTCAGACATATTATTAGTATTTATTCATTATCACTTGCTGTCAGTCTTGTTGATATATTTAAACGCAATTACTCAACTGTCAATTCTTCACTAATATATAATTCATCGTTCATTGATCAAAGTTCGCCATAACTTAGAGCGCGATACCCAAGTGGTGTATATACCAACAGTAACACACACACGAACACAAAACGGAAGATTTGGAAGCAGCCGTCGTTACCAGTGCCTTCTTCTCCTACCCACCTCCGCTACCTTTTCCCCATTCTGTTCCTCCTCCCCTTCCTTCTTCTTTCCTCATATTCTGCTCCTCTTTCGGTCTCTACTACTACTACTACTACTACTACTACTACTACTACTACTACTACTATGCGCACGCAGTTGCAACCGCAGTCATTGATTCTGTCAAAATTTTCTTTTAAAACCAGGGTTGTTTCCATTACTTTTGAAAGCTGAACCTCTTGATGTGTTTGTTGCTATTTTGTTTATGGCATTGTTGCTATTGTTGATGTTGCATACGAAGCTTGTTTTGTCAACCTGAAATAGGCCTAGCTCATTCTTGTCTCTCTCGTCTCGGGTCCTTATTTCACTTGAAAATCTCTCCCCACCCCAACCCCTTTTTCGCTAAAAAGAACCTTAAAAGACTCTTTTCGACTCCTTCAGAACGCTGAATGAAAACCAATAATTAATTTTTCTCGTGTAAAAAACAACATAAAACACCATCAAAACACACCCCACACACAGTTTTGAGAGCTCTCCTCTCAACGATCAATAAAAATGAAAAAACTTGAGCTCTACCCAAAATATGGCTTAATACTTAATCCCAGGAGTGACGATAATAAGATTCATAACATCAATATACTATTATTATATACTGAATATTGAACAGTAGTTCTAGTTCAACGAAGCCAATTGTTCAATTAATATCATTAGTGTAACATTATTAAATAGTGCCGATAGTGGTGTGACGAGACGAACCACTACACGATCAATATCATTGGGGCCACATTATTGCATGCAAATAGTAACGAAATAGGTTTAGCAAGAAATAGCCAAATATTGGACGATTGTTACTGTGCACGCAAAATCAACTCTGAAATATGCCGGTTGAGTAATATATGTAATACTAGCATAGTACCGGTCTAAAATGACTGTATTATTTATGTATGGATTGTTACTTCTGACTAGTGTAACAATGTAACAATATGCGTGTATGTAGCTAAATGCTGAGGTTGCCACTTGAACCCAAGGTAACAGAGATTACGAAGGTGTAATTTGACGGGTGTATTAGATCAGGTAATAACTAGA
>VCCN01002231.1:1662975-1676485 GCA_006491835.1 Architeuthis dux | reverse complement strand
GCCCGGTGCCGGTGTGAGCGACTGCTAAACGAGCTGCCTAAACGTAAATGTGAATAAAGAAATGAACTCCGTGCGGGGATAAAGAAGGGGATCGAACCCGCGTCCACGTTGGAAGATACCTTATACACAGGTACTGCTCTACCGACTGAGCTAACGAAGGTCTCATGGTAGGCAGGAGTTTTTTTTAATCCTACACTTTTTTGGCTTCTCTATTCTCACGTTCGTATTTTAGGTACGAATATAATGCGGCTCTCGATGTCGACAGTACGAAATCAAATGATGGATAATTTTATATGATAATTCTAATGACATTTATTAGTTTAGAGCCTATATTTGCCCGGCGCCGGTGTGAACGACTGCTAAACGGCGCCGGACAAATATAGGCTCACAACTATAAATGTCATAGACTACAAAGACACCTAGAGTAGTAGGAGGATGGAATTATTAAGTTGTATAGGAGATTTGTAGAAGATAGTGGAATGAAGCGGTAAATATGTTGTTCAATAAAGTTAATGTTGAAAATTTGAATTAAAAATTGTCTTTTATTTTTACTTAATAAACAGAACTTTTTACGTTACCCAATATTTATTCATCCTAGATAACGTTTGACGTGTAGTCCTCTAACAACAATAATCATTTGTATTATGAAACATGGATAAACACATAGCTTATATAAGGTCTTGACATAATGCAAAGTACGGCTTTTCTGTAGCACATTCACGAACGGACCAAAAAAGTTTGATTGACAGGATGGGAAGCAAGGGAGATAACTGGGTCAAGCCTGAAACTCGTGATAAGCCAGAAGTGAAAAGAAAGCAAGTCAATTCTGAGCAACCCGATCGATGGAATCGGCCTTAGACAAGAGATTTTGTCTGTTATCTTTTAGGAAGATTGGCGACACGACACCAATTCCAGAATGAACTGTTTGTTTCTACCTAATACAACAATACCTCGGTTAGCGCTCTAGATACTTTCCTAAACATTGTATTACTAAACGAAACAGCGCTATACGGGGTCATAATAACATAGCGTAAATATAGATTATGTCAGCAATAATATTAAAATATGTGATGTCGTTGCTGAGCCTCAACCAGATGGAATGGTTTAGTGTTGTGTATCTCGTATGGTAGCTACCTTCCGGAGTTTTTATATCGCTACATGATAAATTATTGTGTCTGTGTATGCGTATGTGTTTATTCTTATACACATGGCACATTAACAAAAGTGTACACTATACAGTTATTTCGGAGACTGTCCATGATGCTTTCTTCTATAATTATTTTTGGGGGAAATTTAACGAAAAATATTTAGGGGAAAAAACGAATCAGCGCTAAACGGGGTAACTTAGCTAAGCGGGGTATTACTGTAATACTTTCATCGTTGAATTTGAAATTTGAAGAAATTAAGGATCAAGTAGGTTTTGGCCACCCCGCGTCAAGGCAGCTGGAAATCTGATACGCTAACCATTACCCTAAGATGATATTTACTGAACGATAGTAACATTTAAACTGTAATCGCAATAAAAGCCAAAACCTAGTTTTACGAAGAATAGTTGGATTGAAAGCACAAAAATTACATTTTATTTATCCGGGAGAAAGTGTCTTAGTAACTTCGAAAATTTGTTAGTTTTAAAAAAATCCTTCTTTTTCTGTTTTTTTTTATCGAATGTAAGTAACTTCGAAAGTTTCAGAGACAACTTCCAAAGATTAGCGACACCAGTTCACTATGGCTCTATCAGAGACTTTCTTAGACGTTAACACGTGGAATTTGTTTATCTTGGTAACACTGCTGACGGTTCAGTGATTACGGGTGTCGAGGCAAAATGTGTCCGTTTCAATTCGACAATTTTCGGGGTGCCCAAAATCTACTTGATCCTAAAGTAAAACACTTCTCGCTTTGCTTTCCTTCCGTTCTTTCTTTGCTTCATTGTTTCTTTCTTTCTTTAGATACCTTACGTATTTATTATTTTCATTCTTTCTTTCTTTTGTTTTTCTTTCTTTTGTTTTTCTTTCTTTCTTTCTCTCTCTCTTTCTTTCCATTACTTATTTTTCAATCTTTTTCTCCATTGTAACATCCTTTTTCTTTTTCTTTCCTCCTTGTTATACGCTGACAAGTGCATCTAAATCTACCAAAAGCCGAAACAAAAATGTGCAACGTACGTGTTTCGGGCGATTTTAATGTCATCTAAAATACTGAAAAATATAATCAAAAACATCATCGAAACCTATTTGTCTATGTGTGTGTGCATATCCACGTGTATTCACTGGCATGTACATTCATATCATAAAACATAAATAGTTATATAGGTGTATGGATTTGCGCGTGCGCACGCGCGTATGGGTCGGGGTTATGCCTTAAGAGCCTGTATGCTCGCTTTTCCCAGCATATCGTTATGTCAGCGTCTGGGATAGAATGATGTTTTGTAAATAAGACTTAGAATAATCTTTGTATAACACAATATTTTCCTCGTGTTCGAAGACGGCCCTGTCGGCTGGGGCCTAGAATACGACGACTGCATCCCCTGCAGAGGGGTAAGACTCTCTCCCCCAAACAGGGGCCCATCCCAGTCGGCTATGTCCTAGAATACGCCGATTGCATACCCTGCAGATAGGTAAGACCTCCCCTCACAACAGGGGCCACCAGTGTTTTCACAAGTGTCACAAGACTCTAGTTTTAAAAAAGCCTTATCAGCTGGGGCCTAGAATAAGCCGACTGCATCCGTTGCAGAGTGGTAAGACCCTCCTAAACAGGGGCCCGGCCCTTTACGTCTTACAACTGCATACCCTGATTGTACTTTACGTCAGGGGCCACCTGTTTTTACACCAAAGTCGCAAGACTCTATTTTGTTTTAATTTTAAACTGATTTCGGCATTAAATGACCAATCAAGGGTTGATATGCCGCTAAACAAATCAATCAATCAATCGTGTTCGAAGAAGAGAAAGATATACTCATATATGTATAAGTCGATTTTTAAGACCAAATCTCTCAGTCCAAGATTTGGGGTCGATGATTTATATTTTCGTTAGGTTGAAATCAGTTTTCACTTGGAAGGGATAGGAAAAAACTTCCGACATGAAAAGTATTCCCCAGTTACTATCAATGAACGGGTGGAGACCAAAAATATACACGGAATTACTAATAAAAGAAATCGCTGTGTAGTGCTTTCAGCGGATTAAGTCTACCATCTTACATAGCAAAAAATAGAAGTTTTGCCAACCTTCCAATGTCTAAGAGATTTGACTCGCTTTTTAAAAATAGTTTTCGGTTAAACCGATCTTATATGTACTACAATAATATGTGATTCATACTGTACTCGGTTCATGGAAATGGAATATTTTGCTGAAATGGTAGAAGTATTTCTGTGTAGAATGAAATGGGTTACAGTACTTTCGTCTACATCATTTTAGCAAATATCAGTTTTGTCTAAATCACTTTGGTCTAAAATCACTTTGGTCTACATCAATTTAGCAAATATCAGTTTTGTCTAAATCACTTTGGTCTAAAATCACTTTCGTCTACATCGCTTTAGCAAATATCAGTTTTGTCTAAATCACTTTGGTATAAAATCACTTTGGTCTACATCGCTTTAGCAAATATCAGTTTTGTCTAAATCACTTTGGTCTAAAATCAATTTGGTCTACATCGCTTTAGCAAATATCAGTTTTGTCTAAATCACTTTGGTCTAAAATCACTTTCGTCTACATCGCTTTAGCACATATCAGTTGTGTTTAAATCACTTTCGTCTAAAATCAGTTTTGTCTCCGCAATATCGCCAAAGGTTCTCAATGAATTGCAATGACATTTTGTCAAATGGTGGGCCATTGGCTGAGGAAGAATTTATGAAATGTTCGGGTGGATCCAAGGATTTATTTTCGATGCTAATGAAATATGTTTGTGACGTAACACGCTTTTCATTTCCTCTCCTACAACCAACACTCGTTCTCTGCTTTTCCAAGCTCAGTATACATTTCACACAAACATGTGAAAATTCGAACTGCACACACATGAGTTTTCTGCACGGCAAAAGTGCTTCTGAAGACGCCAAATGAAACTCGGCGAAATGCATCAAGGCTTATCTTAATGATGATACATATGTTTGAGACGTAACACGCTTTTCTCAATCTTTCATTTCCACATAGTCAAATTACCTCTACCATTCTGTCGGATTACCTTACATCCACATAACAAACATATGTAAAATATTTTATAATTTATCTTTTATGTTATTGTTTATATACTTTGTATTTTTCTGCTGTACTAAGTCTATCATTGCATTGTTCTTTAATCACCTGTCTTTGGCTCGAGCTTTCAATCGGATGAAAAATCTCTTAAAACCTATTCTGTTGTCAGTCTTATTATTGTAAGACGTAAAGTACCAGTTTAGTTCGATAGATTTGGCAATTGATTTTAATCACCGCTACCCACAACATTGGTTTATTGCTGGGTTTAGGTTATTCATGTGTTCTGACATTTATATCTATCTATGTATCTATTTATGTATCCGGACTTCGCCCAGCCTTACCGTTCATAGTAGAAACTTGAAATTTTGCACACACACTCCCCTCATTGAGTAGGGAAAATTATTTTTTGTTTTTTGAAAATTCCCCACCCCAATAGGTTTTTAGAGGGGGGTTCAATTTTGAATGTAAGTTTATGCTAAATTGGTCCCTTAGTTTGTGTCCAGCAGCGTTCATGCTTGTTTTTTGAAAATTTGGACTTTTTAGTGCCCCCCAAAAGGCGAGAGAAATAACTTGATTGATTGATCACCCGTTTTTCCAACCTTTTAATTTATCACCCCCAACACAGCACATATAGGTGGCAGTGATTCATAATTTCCCTTGGAAAACTAATTCTTTTTATTTTTATGATCAACCCCGCTGATATTGGTCCCAAGCTCGGGTGTGAAACGAAGAGGATTGGTCGTAAAATAGCCCCTCGCTACAGAAACGCCGACTGGATATCAACAAGCAACTCAGCCTTAATCTCTTGTCGAAGGCTATATACCCCGGGTGGCGTGGAAGGCGTAAGGAGAAGAATCATTATCATAGAAAAAACACCCTCGGAAACACGAACGCTCTTCCTTAATACTAAGTACTTAAAATTTGCAAAATTTAAAATCGGAATAGTTTTTTTCAATCCAAGTATGAAAATTAGAATTGCACGATAAAGAAAAAGAAACAAAGTTTGGTGTTGTAGATTCTTTTCTTCATTTTTATTCCAACAAAAGGAAATCTCCCAAATGTTTTCTTAATTTTGAGAACGAAAACATTATTAATTAAGCAGGATTTTGACTCTAAAACAACTGCTATGTGATGTCAACTTCAGGGAGACGCCAGGCAAACCGTTGTGATGGTGATATCGACAACTACAATGTTTGTTTTATTTTAAAGAACTCACTTTCTCGGTGTGTGACGTCGAGGGAAAATCTTCTGGTTTTATGTGCCGTGAATTTCTTCCTGGAAGAAAATAAGCAAATACAACGTATTTAGTTGGAGTTGGAGTTTTTATTTTAAGGAAAGTGCGAGGGAATTGGTCTCTTCAATGCAAAATAGATTAGAAGCGGTGTTATGAAGTCAGTAACGTTTTCGGCTCTAAAGTTAACCCGAGAACTATTAAGTGGTTACACATGAAATGTCGTTTTATTTACATCATGGAGAATAATGTAATTGTTTTTTTCCTTTTCAGATTCAATGTAAATAGAGATATAATTCGTTATTATTCGAGGTTATGGTGCCCTTAACAGACACCGAGGTGCAAACCTGTTCTTAATGATGAGAAATTATCGACAGCAGTAGTCAACGACCAACGAACAACGGTTCGAGCACTTTATGACTTCAACAGAGATTATATCACGTCATCTCAAGGCAGTAGCAAAGGTTAAAAAGTGGAGAAATGGCTTCCACAAGAACTGAATAAAATGCTCCATGACAGTTACACATCCCACACTTCTAAGCTGACTGTGTCTGAGTATTGGGATATGAAGTCTTACAGTATCTGCTATGTTCACCTGACATTTCTCCAACGGATTATCATCTTTTCAAGCATTTTGTACTTCATATCCGTAATAAAAGGTTCAATAATAGGGAAGCCATAATTTGTGCTCTTACTGAATTTGTGACCACTAAACCTAAAGGATATTATAGAGATGGTATATTATCATTAGAGGATCATTGGAAAACGCTGTTGCTTCAAATGGGTCATATTTTGATTAAATATTTACGTTTTTTGTTTATATAAACCTTCATCTTTTTATACAAAAGCGATATTTCATATGTAACAACTTAATATTAATAAATGTTGATTTATAACATTATTTTATCCTAATTTACTTAAATACTTGAAAGTAAATATAGAATGTTTTTGCTAAAAGTTGTCATGTTTCAGTATAAAGTGCCGTAATAATAAATGGTAACATCTTGCTTCATGCAAAGCGACTCTCTGTTTATCGGACTAAAGGTAGCTTCCCGAAATGCTTCATGTGCCACGAAATATAACGCATATCTTTGAATATAAGCCGACTGTGAGTATAAGATGAGGTCAAATTAGAGTAGAAAAACAAGTAAAACTCGAATATAAATCGAGCCCTAAACCATAATCAAGGCAGTTGACGATTTCGCCCTAGCGAGAGAAAAACAAAACCCACAAGTTGGTTCCATATCTTTTATTTAACACCGACTAAACATTTGCTGTTATTGTTGTGTTCAGTTGCATATGTCACCACTTTCAACTTGAATGTTTCTTTATAGGCACATCGTTTTCTTTTTTGACCAGGCATTGTCGGGTTAACATGTATCTAGTTGTAGTTGGTGTAGTAATGGGATTGGTTTGGTTTGCTGGGTTTAGCGGCATGTCAACCTTTTTGTAGGTCATTTAATGCCGGAACTGGTCTTAGTTGGGGATATTGTTAAGTAGTTGTTTTTTTTAAAAGTAGTGTCTTGCGACTTTAGCGAGAGATTCTTCCCTTTCCGGGGGGGGGTGGGGGGTGAATAAGGTTTGGTCGAGTTCCTTTCCTTTGATCTGTCCGACTTGGTTGGACCTACCAGGAATTAAATTCCCGCCAGCATAGCTCTCCGAGGCACTGGAACATGCAAGCCACTCCACCGCATCAAGGTACTTATTCGCGGAGTGATGTAGTAAGGGGAGTAAGACGAAAGGGAGAAAGATCCAAGAGAAAAGCACAAGTGATGTTCAATGTTGAACGAATGAATTGTAGCCGTCGTTGTGGTTACGTGTAGCGGGTTGTGTTTAGACAGACGTTTGGGCATAGAGTATATGGAAAATGGGTGCCAGCGTCCGGAGGTTTTGTAGAGGAAAGAAGTCTGACCTATAATTTGAGTTATCGGAGCTTCTGTAAGGGGGATTCGGGTGCCAGCGTGAAATTTCTCCATAATAAATGTTTTTAAAAAGTGAAAAGAATGAAGAAGTACGGTCATGACAAAGGAAGCGAACAGCAACGAATGAAAAACGAAATACAACTTTACAAAGAAACGAGACATTTATTTAAACTAGGGATGTATGGATTTAGTTAATGTTTGTGTGTGTGTGCGTATGTGCGTAAATGTGAAAGTCCATTGTCCGTGTATATGTTTTCGTGTGATTTTGCGACAGTGTAAGTAAAATGTTTTTATGTCAAAGAGTCCATAATGATGGTAATGTGTGTGTGTGTGTGTGTGTGTGTGTGTGTGTGTGTGTGTGTGTGAAATTACGGTGAATGACTTACTTACATTTTGGTGCTTTTATAATCTGGCCCGTCCGGAGTATGCGTGAATATCGCGCGTACCTGGACGGGCCAAAATCATGAATGACGAGAACGCTGTGCAGTACGTCTGGTCAGCACGGCAGACCCGGAGAAAGAAGCTGATTCAAAGTTAGCGCCCGTCACGCGATGGCTTGCTGGTCTCTGATTGGCTGCCAGCACGGAAGGACTAAGCACGGAGGTCTATCTGATTGTGTGTGGAGAGTTCCCTTCACGGCAGACAATTCCGTTTGAATCCACCACAGGAAACTTTGCAAATTGACTGCTGTCTGGTCATTCGATTAAAATCACCTTCCTTATATTTCTTAGGGTACCCAAAGCGAGTCGATTTTGGCCTTTTTTTTTATCTCTGCTATCAATGGTCAAAGATTCATTAATATAGCCAATTTTCATTATTTGAATTTGAATTTTTGCCGTTATGCTAAATTTCTTGAAAATGTTTTTTTTTAACAGAATTAAATTGTTAAATGAAAGAAAAGTTTTTATTTATTTATATGCTTTAAAATCTTGTTCAGAATTTCTTTTAAGGAGATTAATAAAGCGAACTCACATTGCTGTATGGAAGAGTTACTAAACTAGTAAGTTAATTTTGTCCCCCCTACTCAAATCCATAATGGCCCCAGCAATCTCAGGAAATAAAAACAGATTTTGTGCTTGTTCAAATACTTATGAGCTATACTTTTTTAACAAAGATAATTTATACATAAACAAAAGTATTGCTCATAAGTATTTGAGTGTGTTTGGTCGGGGATTTAAATAATTACCTGTCAGCTTCAATTTAAACAAGACTGAACTTCTGAAGATTGGAATGAATTTCCAACTCTTTCCAAAAAGAATTCTTTCAACATGATGACTCGTTTGTTCGCTTTCCTTCTTTCTTTCTTTCTTTCTTTCTTTTTTCCTTTTTTCCCTTTTCCTTTCTTTCTTTTTATTGTTTTTTCTTTCCACTGCTTATTTTTTTCCTATCTTCATTCTTTAGTATTGTTTCAATCTCTCTTCCTTTTTCTTTTTCCTCCCATTTTCTTTCTTTCTTTCTTTCTTTCTTCCTGTCTGTTGCTTATTTCTTTTTCATATCTTCTTACCTGCGACGGACGTCGACAGGTATATAAATGCCAAAATCCTTTACTTTCAGACCAAATTTGAATAATTTCAAAGCGCTCATAAGAAAGGAAGGATAGAGAGAATGGGGAAGGAATCAATTCTCAAGATAAAAAATAGAAAGTACAAGAGAGAAAGAAAGTGGGAAAAAAGGAAAGCGAGAAATAAATAAGTATTATAAATCATTATTATTTAAATTTTCATGACTACTTTTTATCTTCATCTTAAATTTTATTAGTTGCTTTTTTAGGTAAAAAGTAGTCATAAAAATTTAAATAATAATGTCTTCATATATATTTATAACTTTTTCATTTGCCAACGAATTATATTACATTTCGGACGATATTTCTTGTTTTATTTCTGATGCAATTATTATTTATTTTTGTTTCACAACCTTTATATAATTGGAAATAAATGGTTTTATTACAGGAACAAAGGAACACAAACGTTGCCAAATGCTGTCAAAGATTGTATATACAACGTCGTAGGTTTTGAACAGAATCTGTTATTTTCTTTGTGTTCTCTCTTTCTTTCCGCTATTTATTTCTTCCCTATCTTTTTTCTTTCTTTCGCTTTTCTTCTCATTCATTTTTTTCTTTCTCTCCGACGTTTTTGGTTCTTATTTTCGTTCTTTTCATTGTTCTTCAATCGTTTTTTTCTTTCTTTCTTCTTTACTTTTCTTTCTCTGTTACTTTATTGTTTCAATCGTTTCCCTGATTCTTTTTCAATTTCTTCTGTCTTTATTTTCATTTTCTGTTTCTTTCTTTCTTTCTTTCTTTGTATGAATTCTTCTTATTTCCGGTCGTCCATTCTTATATTATTTGCAGACGCTTGCCTAAATCAAGTACGAAAAGTGTCAGACATTTCTGGTCAATACTCAATCACTCAACCATCTAAGAAAATCGATGTTCGACACCGACAATTTTCCTTTTCGAAATTAACCAGACCATGTTCCTGCCTCCATGAATCTGTCACAAAATAAAGTCTATGTTCTTGTTCTGTCCAGACAACAATACCAGACTGCTTACACACTGTAACATATTTTTTCAACCGCCTCCTACCGATACAGACATTCTAAGATGGAGAATTGAAAAGAGGAGTTCGATTTAAAGGTGAAAGAAAGAAAGAAAGAAAGGAAATAAAAAGAGTGGGAAGGAAGGAAACAGAAAGACACAGAAAACAAAAAAAAAGAAACAAGAGAGTAACATAGGTGAGTAAAAAACAGAAAGACAGAGTGGTAAAGCAGACGACAGAGGCACTCTAGGGAGAAAACAAAGAGTGGTAAAAAAAGACAGAAATAGATGAAAGAAAGAATAGAGAGGTAAGGAAGAAATCAGAAGGAGTTATAAGAAAGAAAAAAAAGAAAGAGAAGTAAGAAAAGAAGCAAAAAGGAAGAGTGGTAAAACAGACGACAAACGCACTTAAGGGAGGAAACAAAGAAACAGGTAAGAAAGAAAATAGAAGGAAAGGGTAGAAAATGAAAAGTAGAGATTGGGAAGAAACCAAAGAAAGAGGGGTAAAGAAGAAGAAAAAAGAAAAAAGAAGACAGAAGACAGAAGGAAACAGAGGTAAGGAAGAAAATAGAAAGAAAGGGTAGTTAATGAAAAGTAGAGATTGGGAAGAAACCAAAGAAAGGTAGAGAAGAAAGAAAAAATAATTTTTTAAAAAGAAGACTGAAAGACAAAAGGAAACAAAGAAAGAGGGATAAGGAAGAAAATAGAAAGAGCGTTAAAGAAAGAAAGAAAGCTGAAATAAAGAAAATTAGAAACAAAAAAAAAGAAAAAGAAATAGGAAGAAGTGAAGATTTGTCATCCATTGATTCACGGGGCGCTTCCGGTTCGTTCGAGAACCAATTACAATAAACCAATTACAATGAGCTAATTACAATGAAATAACGTTGGTGTCTTGTTTGGTTGGGTCCTGTGGTGGTTCATTTTTATATTTCAATTCACAGCTATTCCTCTGCCAAGCAAAGCTAATTAATGACAACCAATCAAGAATTGATGCCAGAAATAACTGGAACACTTTCAATTCTTTACATCAAACCTCAATGAAAAATGAGTTTTAACTTTTCTCCCAGCAAATCGATTAAGACAGTTATGTTTAGTGTCTTAGACTAATTGTTCTAGGCGCCTGTCGTATTACAAGGGATGACTAGCATGTCACACTCACAGTTCGCCAGTGTAATTAGTTCGATCCTCACTGGGTGTCCCACTATTGTGGTTTTATGCCAGACTAAGGTAAACTTAGTAAATGATCTTAAACTAATCCTTCTTGGCATTTGGGTCTTAGAATGTGGATGGCTGATTCGAGTCTCTAAGCTGACCGCTAGCAAAATCAGCTTTAGCAGCTAACCCCAAGCAGTTGATCAGGGCCGACGCAAGGGTTTCATGCGCCCTAGGCGAGACTTAAAATTGGCGCCCCTGGTTGCTGGATCTTTTTTTAAATTTTCCACCTGAAAGGTCAGTACTGCGCCCCTCTGAGGTTTGCACACTAGGCAGCTGTCATTCGGCCTAATGGTAGCGCCGGTCCTGCAGTTGATCTTTGGTTCTAGTAGTATTTACCTATCCTCCCACGTGGATGGGGTGTGGCACATGGTCTTTTTTTATTGTGAGAACCCCACGTTTTCAGGCTAAAAAACATCTAGTTCCCTCGGCATTGCCTTTTGGCACACCATAGACTTCGGGGAATATCCCTGTCCCCTCTTAGTGCAATGGAGAGGTGCTTGCTGGTGGAACGGGTCTCCTGAAACTAGAGGGCGAAGTATAGATCCTTGGCCACGAATGACAAAGGACCAAAGGGTCAGAAACAGGAGGGTGTGTGCATCTTTCTCATTTCGGTACTGAGTATTTTCATTTACTTGAAAAGTATTCAACATTCGATGTGGCTATTTATTGTGGAGTTCTACGTAGTGCAGTGGTTAGCGTAATAGTCTGATAAATCAGTCAGAGGGGACCGTTTCTCTCTATACGTAGTTATGTACGAAAATTGGTTCAATTTATTAAATATCTCCATGTCTGAATATCGAGAAGTTCATACCTTTCTCTTCGTCTTTGTGGTTTTAGTTAAAAATGGCGGTCGATGTATTCTTTGGGCTTCTTTTTATCTGAATTTCTAAGACAATGTGTTCCCAGACGACAAAATGGTGATGATGGCATGTTAGGCTGTCGGCAGAGGTTGGGGTTGTGGCAAGTACAGCAGACTTGGATGTATGAGAGAGAGAGGGGAGGGAGAGGGTGTGCGCAGCCTCTATAAGAGCTCGCTGCAAAATAAACGCTGAACGCTATTTTTCACTTCTAGCCTGTTTTTGTAAAAGTGAAAAAAAAGTAGCGTAAAGTGAACTTTCGCAAAGCAAGAGATACCTGTACTCCTTGTCTGGTCAGCGGTTGCAACAATTTCAAGATATCGAAAAGTTACCTTGGATCCAAAGCAGAATCGTTCTTTTGAGGTGGAATACACATTTAGCTGAAAGAAATTGTTTTTAAGTTATCTTCTGAATGGCAGGCAAAAATAGTGAATATTGTAAGTAGCCTTAAGTAACTAAGGAATTCGTTATTTTCTTTTTCATTAGTAACAACTTACCACGTGCCATGTAACAACATGCCCCACAAATGGGACAAGTTGTCTACAGTTAGCTTGAACGATAATTTATGTTATATCTCTAGACGGAAGCAATGTATCATTTTTTCTGTTTGGTGTTTATGAAAATAAACATAGTAACCTTCTTACTGCAGAAATGTCTTCAAGTTACATTTTGTAGCTCTTTATGGCGGAGACAAAATCGTAAAATCGTAACAACTAGTCCCGCTCTCCTCTATCGGTTTGATTTAACTTGAAGTGATAGACAAACAGTGAAGAGTTTACTCTCCTGAGAATTAGGTAAGGATTGTTCTTGTTAGTTCTTGTTGTTCTTGTTACGGGGGGGGAGGGGTATAAAGTCAACTCCAATGGACTGCAGTTTGACAAAAGGATTTTGTCAAAAACAGACTTTAGATGAAAGGTGACATAAGATCATAGAAAGCTAGGGAAGATATTCTGAATAGTGATGCTATGAATTTATATAAATAAGATATTTTGTCAAAAAAGAAGCTGCAAACCTTTGCATCAACCAACTAACTAAATATCAATCACCTGACAAAGCAATCACCACGAGGGAAGCATCCACGCAAGAGATGTATAAAACACCAATCTTTATCTTGCTCTCGGCTTTTTATATTGTCTTTCCTGTTTATCATGCTTTCTGCTGGCTAATAATTAACACAATCTGTTGAATAAATTGTCTTTGTCTTCCCAACATAATTCTTTTGTGCTAACACTCTTCGTCAATATGACAAGTTTTGCCGCAGGCTGGCGTCTCTGCGAACTTTATTATCAGTTTTTCTTCAGAGTGCGCGATTTAGATTTGGTGTGGCCCTCAGCTATATTCAGCTGGGAAGCCTCATGTTTAAAAAATACACCTGATGTTTCCTGAATATTGCTTGGAGACTTTTAGCCAGAATTCTGCAAACTTCAGTCTTATAAATACATTTTCCAAAGTGCCATCTTCAGATATTTTTATCGGTGGAATTGTATGAGAAGACGAAACAGAAAAAAAACGAAATTTTATAGAAAGATGGAAAAGAAATATTTGGAATAAAGTAACTGTTCCACCTCCT
>VCCN01002231.1:1574446-1589921 GCA_006491835.1 Architeuthis dux | reverse complement strand
CAGTGTATAATAAGCTAGGTTTTTGTTTAATGAAGTTTAATGTATAATATTCATTACGTAAACAGCTTTCAATATTGCTTCCATTTCTACCTCGCTTTGTTCCTAAGCCAAATCATTCAGACAATATGTTGTCCCTTTGTAATTTTTAGTCATTTCTTTTATAGACTATTCCTTATCGAGGTAAGAAAAGTGTAAATTCCTGGACAAGGGATGATGCAAAAAGACGTGGGGAAATGACAAAAGGGAAGGGGGAAACATAGACGAATGAGGAAAGTGTTGAACGTTTCCAAAATTAGAGAGAAAGGACAACAAAGAGGAGAGAAGAAGAGACAGATGAGAAAAGGGCTGATATCTTCACAATAAGGGGCGATTGGCAAGAAAGGGGAGGTGAATATACATTTGGTTTATGGTCAGTGCTAAAGGAAGATATACAGTGTATTAATATGAGGTCTGAGTACTTTTGATACGACCCTTATATTATATTATACACCTTGCTTTAGAATATTTCTAACTGCTATGTTGAGAGGGGAACACAAATAGACTTCAACCTTTCTCGCACACATCATGCGTTAATTGACAGAACCCCCAACTCCTTCTGCTTAGGGATTAGTAATAGTACAAGTAAAGCTAACTTTGAATTGAATCTTTGATTGCTGCCCCAATTTAACTCAAATATCATTACACTCCAATTACGTGAATTTCTTAGTTAACACTAAGTGACTTTAGATCGAGCTTAATTGCCACCGAAGGCGGCCTTTAAGCAAGTATAAATACATATTTAATGTTATATGGAACAAACTGAAAACAACTTTATATTAGAATCAATGCCCATGTATGAGGATGTTTGTGTTTGCTTGTACAATAAAACCACGCTATAACGAACCTCGATATAACGAATTTCGGCTTTAACGAACACGTGGATCCATATGAACTGACTTCGGATTTACTGAACAAAGTTCGATAAATGCGGCGAACACGTGGACCATAGCCAACTTTTTTATTATTTACCAAAACAAGTTAGATAAATACGATGAAAACGTAAACAATGACGAACCTTCTTATTATTTACCGAACGAAGGTAAATACATGCGACGAACACGTGGACCATAACGAACTTTTTAAAAATTATTTACCGAACGTAGATAGATAAATGCGGTGAACACGTAGACCATAACGAACTTTCTTATTATTTACCGAACGAAGTTAGATAAATGCGGCGAAGACGAGGGCCGTAACGAACTTTCTTCTTATTTACCAAACGATGTTCGTTAAAAGCCACGAACTACCGAAGTTACTACTTATTTAGCGAACGAGGGGCAACCATCTGGTATAACGAACATTCGACTTTAACGACAACCACCTCCCCCCAATTAGTCCATTATAGCGAGGGTTTTCCTAAATGTTCAAATTTCCGCATGAAAGAATTTCAGATGAAAATGTGTTCATCTTACCACATATGTTTTTTATATGTTATATTACCAGCAGCAAGGAGGCAAATGCTCGTTTTAATTCGGGAATTTATACATAATTTTGAAGGCTGAAAATTACTGGAAAACATTTATGAAGCTAAATGTATCATAAGGCGATACATAGATACATAAAAGGCTTACAGAATCCTTCATACAGGTATCCCCCGCTTTTCGAAATTTCGCTTTACAGCACTTTCCCGCTTTTAAAGCGAAAATAGCGTGCAGTATTGTTTTTTTTG
The DNA here is from genome assembly GCA_006491835.1 of Architeuthis dux. Lineage (NCBI taxonomy): Eukaryota > Metazoa > Mollusca > Cephalopoda > Oegopsida > Architeuthidae > Architeuthis > Architeuthis dux. Next base: position 1,588,213 of record VCCN01002231.1, on the reverse strand, counting down.
TTGCAGCGAGCCGTTATAGAGGCAGTGCGCACCGTCTTCCTCTCTCTCCTACATCCAAGTCTCCTGTACTTCCCACCACCCCAACCTCCGAAGACCGGATAGCGGAGACAACCTGTACAAATACAGTATCGTCCATAAATGAGTACACCCCTACCACTTTTTAATAGAAAGTTAATTTTCTTCTAAACCAAACATAACAGTATTTTATTATTTCTAGTGGAACATTACACAATAAAAACGGATATTATCAGGTAAATGCTGTAGAGTTTGGTCATAAATAATACCCGACAATCAAAACAGATATTATCAGGTATTATTTATGACCAAACTCTACAGCATTGAAACTCTGTTGCCAAAAATATTTTTTCGTTATGGTGTACTCATCTTTGGACGGCAACATATTCATATTTTTGGCAACAGAGTTTCAATGCTGCAGATATAAATAATACCTGATAATATCCGTTTTTATTGTGTAATGTTCCACTAGAAATAATAAAATCCTGGTATGTTTGATTTAGAAGGAAATTAAGTTTCTATAAAATAGTGGCAGGGGGTGTACTTATTTATGGGCGATACTGTATACTGAGCGTCCTGTCGTAGAGTTGTGATTAGCAAGCTAGTTCCGCAGACCATTACTACTGTAGTCAGTTCGATCCTCTTTGCTTTATACCAGGGGTTCCCAACCTTTTTTGCGTCATCGCCCACTTTCACATGGAAAATCTTTCCACCGCCCACTTTACATATAATAAATATTCAAAAGCATACCAAAAATGTTTGGTAAAAGTTTGTTACTGGTTCGTAAACTGACTTTTTATGATGTAGTAAAAAATACCAAAGGGAGGTAACAAATAACGCTGACTTTTTTTATACAGGTTCTTTGCATATCTCCTTTGAAAATCTTTTTTCGGGTAGCATATGTTGAAATACCTTCTTAATACTCAAAATCCTATATCGCCCACCAAAATTTCCAATCGCCCACGATTTTCTGTTCAGTTGCTCATCGCCCACCCAACAGTTGAAATCGCCCACCGGTGGGCGATACCGCCCAGGTTGGGAAACCCTGCTTTACACTTTTGAACGTGTACTGTAATAAGCTAGTCTTGGTAAAGTTGGCATTTTCACAAGAAATCCGAAGTAGTGCCCTTAGGCTGGCTACGGCTTCATTTGTCACTGCTTGTGCTCCACATGTCACATTACTACTTACTTTGCGATATGTGAAATAGACTTAGAGGCGACAAACACCCGAAGTGGCGTCGCTCTCTTCATCCTGCGCTATTTTGCCCACAGCTAGACGGAAAAGATGGATTCATGCATTTCCCAAGGGAATTAATGCGTAGTGAACACAAACTGTCTCAGCTGGAGTTTGAACTTTCTCCGTGCCGTGAGCCACCCGGCCACCCCGAAACACACCCAGGTCTCTGATTGCTACCCCGATTTAACTAAAATATCACCACACTCCAATTACGTGAATTTCTTAATGTTGCCAGATGTTAATTAGATTTCAGAAAAGGGAAACCCAGACGCGTCGTAGCCCCCAAAAATGACATAAGGAAAGCCTGTGTTTGTGCAGGTTAAACGACGCCACCCACACTTTTTAAACGGGTGGCTTACTGTTCATATTCTCCTTGTTTCAATTATTTAAGAGGGACCCCCAGGCAGAACATTCGGGGTAGGAGAGAAGAGGGGAAAACACGCGTGAACATGCCATGAACCTAGTTTGCATTGTTTGACTCCCCCTTTGCGTCATACAAGTTTGACACTTGTGAAAGAGAAACGGAATGGAAGCTGATATATGTACGTTTTAATACTAACTTCTGTGTTAGTTTAGTTTTGTAGAAAAGTATTTGTTTTCATTTAACGATTTCAAGACTAACCTCTGTGCTAGTTTAGCCTTGTAGAAAAGTATTTGTTCTCATTTAACCATTTCAAGACTATCCTCTGTGCTAGTTTAGCCTCGTAGAAAAGTATTTGTTTTCATTTCAAGACTAACCTCTGTGCTAGTTTAGCCTTGTAGAAAAGCATTTCTCATTTAACCATTTCAAGACTAACCTCCGTGATTGTTTAGCCTTGTAGAAAATTATTTGTTCTCATTTAACCATTTCAAGACAAACCTCCGTGATTGTTTAGCCTTGTAGAAAATTATTTGTTCTCATTTAACCATTTCAAGACTAACCTCCGTGATTGTTTAGCCTTGTAGAAAAGTATGTGTTTTAATTTAACCATTTAAAGACTGAGCTCTGTGCTAGTTTAGCCTTGTAGAACAGTATTTGTTTTCATTTCAAGACTAACCTCTGTGCTAATTTAGCCTTGTAGAAAAGTATTTTTCATTTAACCATTTCAAGACTAACCTCTGTGCTAGTTTAGCTTTGTAGAAAAGTATTTGTTCTTATTTAACAATTTCAAGACTATCCTCTGTGCTAGTTTAGCCTCGTAGAAAAGTATTTTTCATTTAACCATTTCAAGACTAACCTCTGTGCTAGTTTAGTCTTGTAGAAAAGTATTTGTTTTCATTTAACCATTTCAAGACTAACCTCCGTGATTGTTTAGCCTTGTAGAAAAGTATGTGTTTTCATTTAACCATTTAAAGACAGAGCTCTGTGCTAGTTTAGCCTTGTAGAACAGTATTTGTTTTCATTTCAAGACTAACCTCTGTGCTAATTTAGCCTTGTAGAAAAGTATTTTTCATTTAACCATTTCGAGACAAACCTCAGTGCTAGTTTAGCCTTGTAGAAAAGTATTTGTTTTCATTTAACCATTTGAAGACTAACCTCTGTGCTAGTTTAACCTTGAAGAAAAGTATTTGTTTTCATTTAACCAATTCAAGACTAACCTCAGTGCTAGTAGAAAAGTATTTGTTTTCATTTAACCATTTCAAGACTAACCTATTGATGTGCCTGATGCCTGAATTTTTAAAAGTATAAAAAATAAAAAATATATCTAATGGTTAAAACTATTAATTTCATATTTTGAAGACCCAAAATCCTGATGGGATACATTAGTCCCATTGGACATTTATTCCTGGGCAGATCCGTAACATGGAATTAGCAGATTACCGACTCCACACGTCTTTCTTGTTCAGTCATGTGATACGAACTCATTTCTGCTTGGGTTTCATACTATGATGACTTCATTGTCTGCGGTTGTAAAAGCCGGGGAAATCTCATTTACTTTATTTTACGTCACACATACGTCCCAGTAGACTTCTAAACTTAAGAGATCTATCAGACATATATATCCCAGCAGTTATAGAAACCTCGGGATATGTATGCCCCATGAGTCTCGAAAGGGGGGAAAAAACTTTAAGTAATTAGTATGGTATAGTTCCACTATCAACAGTGCAGAGACTGATGGTTAGGCACTTCTTTCAAGACTATTTCAAACTGATGGTTAGGCACTTCTTTCGAGACTATTGAAATTTCCACGGCAGTCAGACTCGTTTAGATGCCAGCCACGTAGATCCCTGATGATATCTCGAATTTGTGAGTGATTCTTTGGCTAATCTTTCTTTACATTTAACCTAAGCAGTGGCTTCAAAGAGAAAGCCAAGTATCAATTGATGATGTAAAACGAAAGTACATTTTAAAAAGTGGTTTTTAATAGCACCATTCGCAACCTTCTAGTCCATTACGAGAGAAGACTTTGACAAAAGATTGCATTTATAACGTCACATGCAACTGTGTAAAAAAATATAAAGAAGAAAATAGCCATTTTCTATAGTTTTGAGAAAGGTCATTAATACTCAAATGGTTCTTCGGACGATTACAACGCAGACAACATGAAGGAGTTCAAACACGACGTTTCGGTCGACCCTTTCTTCGTCCTTCTTCAGGTGTAAACAGAAGTTATGTTTAAAGAGGGTAACCCTTATAGCGCAGGGCCAGGGTTGCCCCCTTTAAACATAACTTCTGTTTAACCCATCACACTCGGATTTTACACCGAACAACCATTTGAAGAAACTAGCCATTCTCTTAAAGTCAGACTCACGGAACATGAGACAGCCATATTAAAAAAGGAGGTGGAAAAGTCTGGTATGGCAAACCTTCTTTGACAGCGAGCACAGTTGGAGAATGAGAAAATTGACAGAAGCGACATAAAACAGCTTGTTGGCTGACCGCGTAAGTCAGGCAATTGTGGATTTCAGTGCAGTGTGTTTTTTTTTGCTCAGCAGGGAGGGAATTAGAGAGTACCATCATGTATAAATTAGAATCACTTGTGTTACATGGTTGGTTGTGAATAGTATCGTTTGTCTGGCTAAAGTTGTTTGCAATGAACCTAACCGGTCGATATATGAGCTACCATTTTCTATTCAACATCTTATTCCGTAAAAAAGAAAAGAAGGTGACTCCTCTCTTTCCAAACGGATTTTGCACCTGAAGAAGGCTGTATAATTGATCGGCTGGAATGTTGTGGTTACCACGTAAGCAAAAAAAGAAAGAAAGAAAGGAGTTCAGTTGTCCGAACAACTCCTAGAAAGATAGTTGGACTGTTTGATAATAAAGGTTTTATAAGCTGATTATAATCAACTAGTTGTTTATGCTACCCTTGATATCACGTGTAGGATTTGCAACATATTTCTTTTATTCCGCTTAGTGTAGCACACTAACAAATGCAGGGTGTATAGGAATAGGAAGATTGTGTTTCTTCAATCCTCTAAGGGACGAGTGACCGTTTTCATGCCTTGAAAATTAGCATTCGAAATACTGGGTGCTTACCTATACACTTTTTGAAATAAATCAGGTGAGGTTATTTTTCTTTTTTTTTCGAATTAATTTCGAATTAATTGAAATATCCAATCACAAATATAATTGGTGCTACTGTGGCGTGCGGTCTACCGAAGTGAGCACAATTCTACCAACTTGAACTGGTACTCTGACGCAATAAGATCATTATATCGCTATGTTATCATAACCTCACCCCTAAGGTGCATGTTTATTGAATGTATGTTATTTTCTTAAATAAAGGCGCTTTTTCTTCTATAACATCATCAACCTTTCAAAGTCCGTTGGTGGTCATAGACCTTACCAAAGGTCCGCCAGTTATCTCAGTCCTGAGCGTCAATACCTTCCGAATTTGTGTAAATCATCTTATTTTTTGCCGGTCACAATTTCGCATATGATCTTTGGGGGACGCACCTTGTGAGTCCTGATGTCCACAGGGCCAGATTAACCTATATCAGGACCCCTAGGCTATTAGCAATATGGGGCCCCCATCTTGAACCATCCTTCTCCCCCCGCCGCCGATATTATTAACAATATCTTAACAATTATAGTGAGCGCTCAGACTTCGCACCAGCGAATGTTCTTATCTTGACAGTTTTATTGTTTAATTCATTTTCCCTGTAGTAGTAGTGATATATTTCTAAATTGCTATTTATTTTGGGCCATACGCTGTAGCATAGTTTACGTATAGGCTAATCCGGTTATGGTCCTGTCAAAAATAAAATTAAGAAAAATATGAATATCCCAGAATTTTTCCGGGCCCCTGTTAGCTACGGGCCCCTAGGCTTAAGCCTACTTGGCCGTATAGTATAATCCGGCCCTGGATATCCAGCGGTTGTCAGACATTCTTGCAACATGGCCTTCCCATGGCCATTTGAGCTTCCGAATGTTTTTTTATATTTTTATGATATCATTGGTCCTATTTGCGAAAGGGACCAGTGATATCATATTATGAGACCAGTGATAATATAATATGCTGTCTTGTTATCTGTCCATTAGATGTTAAGCGTGATCTTCTCTTGTGCACGTTACATGGTTCATACTGGTCCTGCTTTAGTAGCCGAGGTCGTTGCGTATTTCTCACTGGCATCAATGAACAGTTTTCGAGTCTGGGTAAAATGATTTGCAAAATTATTAGGTTAATTTGCTAATGTAGGGAGTTCAATCCCCACCGGATCCCCATCGACTGTGGCCATATTCTATTTTAACCCTTTCAAGATTAATCTATTAAAAAGGTGACTGAATTTTTAAAAGGCTATAAAAAAAGCCAAAACCGTGTTAATTCTTATTTAATGGTAACAAGAAACAATAATTCTTTTATTAAATAAGAAAGTTTTCTTTAAGAACCAAAATCAATGGGATACATTCGCCCTAGGAGAGATTTATTATTTTTCGTGACACATAGGACTCAGTAAATGTTTGAGAGATCTGCAGGAAATATATCCCAACAGACATAGGAACCTCGGGGATATATATATGTCCCAGGAGTCTCGAAAAGGTTGCTTAGTCTGGCACAAGGCCATGAATCGCTTAAAATTCCTCACATGTTCCAGACTAGATTGCTAACTGTCCTGCCATGAGAGGCACCATTAACATATTTGCTAATTTGTGATTAATCTGGCATAAGGCCACAGCAAGGCACCCAGTGAGGATTGATCTCAATACACCCAAGAATTGATCTGCAAGACAATCTTGCTATCGGGCTACGGTTGACGCCTGTTTTATACGATATATTAGAATAAAAATTGAAATTTGGGGTAACCAAGTCTTGGAAAACGTAACTTTTTGAAACTTTTCCCCGAACCTGAACTCGGACGCTGCTGGCAGTTGTCCGGGGCGAAACAGCGGTGACGCAAGCGAGCCCGGAGACGTCGCCGAGAGCTAGGCTCTCTTTTTCGTAAAGGACCGTGTCCGTGGAATTGGCTCGCCGGAAAAGATACCTGTGGAACGCCGCGGCGCTCTTGGCGCCCGGTGCGCTTTCGGCGGCCCAGGAAAATCCGGGTCCGGTTTTCGCAGCTCTAAAGCCGGTCGGCATCCCCCACCCGCAAGCAGGTCACCAAGATAGATAGCCCCTCTCCATGCCAATTCAGTAATTGTTATCTAGCGTTGGCCTGGTTTTGAACTCTTTAGATCACTTTTAGCAAAGTGTTATAACAATATTATTTCCTTTCGAATTTGACTTTATGGTAAGAGCCATGGAGATGATTATTCGGAATGTATATCAGGGGGCGGATCCAGGGTCTTCTGGAAGACCCTCAGAATTCTTCCGAAAATTGTTATTTATACTGTCTTCTGAGCGTCTTCCGAGTTTTAAATCTTTTCGTCTCAACACCTGACAACCTTGAAGACCCTCAGACCCTTTATCTTAATTTCAGTAGCCGATATGCGCTGAAACGTAATTTGGGATATTTAATTTTCTGACATCCCCCAAGAAAACATATTTTGGAAGACGGTCAACTGAATAGGGGGGGGGGTCCGCACCTGATACACTCATCTAAGACAAGAAAATTGGGTGAACAATACTTTTCTTCTTACGTTAGCGTAGTATTTGTAAAATCGTGTGGAACACATTTACAGTTTTCTTTTTCTATAGTTTTGAGAAGGGTCTTTAATATTCAAATGGTTCTTCGGACGATTGAACTCCTTAACAAGGAGGAGTTCAATCGTCCGAAGAACTATTTGAACTATTTGAACACTTACAGTTATTCTGCTACCCTTCCTCTCTGATTCTCTACGCCATCTTTGTTTTACTACGTAATAATTATTGAGTTTAACTTCTTTTTTTTTAGATTAAACCTTTTTACTACTATTATTTTATTAATAGTTTTACTCTATCTTATTATTGCTGCTTTGGGTCGATACGCTCTTCATTATTTATTACTACATCTTAATATTGTTTCTTTTTTATCACAAAACTCTAGGGCAATAAACTGTTCATTTTTACTATGATTTGATTACTACTTTTACTCCATCTTATTATTGTTGCTTTTTATCACAACGACGGACTTGACAGTTATATGAATGAGAACAGCACCCCCCCCCCGATTAAATAAAGGGTTTTGTTCAACATTCTCGGAGGGTTAACTGAGGAATGCCAACGGTTAGATACGCCAAAACACTGTGACAGAAACAAGAAAGACGAGAAAGCTGGTCCGAATGAATCAATGTATAATAGATACTCCGCTTAACAAGTGACACTGCTGAGACCTGGAGGAAAATCACAACGCAAATGAATCTTCAATTAAACTAGGTGTCTCCAAAGTGGTCGATATCGAACCCATGGAGTCGATTGAACTTTCGGTGTAGAAAGCTGACATTCTTATTGGAAATAAAAAATATATAAAATACAACTCGCTGATACGCGTTTCAGATTTATATATAATTAGGTTTAATTATCTATTTATTTTATATTCTGTATACTGGAACATAGTGATAATAATATAATCATTAGAGGTGGTTTCATTTGGTCCCGTCCACAAATTTTCATATATTTATATTTTCATTTCGTTCTGCGTCGAAACAAAAATAGCTTCGTGCGATTTTTTCCTTGATTGTATTTTATTAAAAAAACACGAAACAAAACGATGTCGGAAACAGCACGTCTACTTAATTATTAATTTATTTATTTGTACATGCCTGGGGGTCGATACGGGATCAAGGCTTCCATGAAGGGATCGATGGTCTAAAAAGCTCGGGGGCCCCTGAATTAAACGCTCAAGTAATGAAAGAAAGCCAAACAATACAGATTTGTGTGTAGTATATTTATATATTTGAATAGTTTGTTGAAAGATCTGTATATACAAGCAATATAAAGAGGGGTTCATTTTTATACGACAATTGTCGGCGAACTTCGAAAGGTTTTATTTTAGAAAAAGATAAAAGATACATTAAAATGTAATTTTTTTTAATAAGTACGCGCAAGAAAAAACGTATTTTCTTTACGTTATGCATATAAAAATGGTTTATTGTCAATAAAAATTTAAATTCGTTTTCGTATCCTTGACATTTTAACTTCACAGCCAAGGCCAGTAATTAAAAAATAGGTGGGAGAATTTGTCTTATCTGGTATTGGGTGATGTCAAAAACTCATTTTCATCAGTCTTTCGGTCAGTTGAATGAATGAATGTCATTTACAAAAGGCCATCAGTCAAAACGGAGTCAGTTCACCCGAGAATTGTTTCTATTAAAGAGTTATTGCCCAATATTATCATTTGACTGATAAAAAGTGGTCTAACTGGGTTTGTTTTAAACTCTATAGCCATGACATTTATTTCAAAAAATGAGTTTGATTTTTTTTCATATTTTAAATCAGTATTTTTGTGATTATTTTATTTTAAAGTAACTTCAACAAACATAGTTGTAGGTAAACAATAGTGAATGAAAGATTGTAGTCAATATTTATTAATATTTCGATGTTTATATACATCATACTTAATTGTTAAATGAAATATTTATGGCCTACAATAATGTTTTGGGCGTTACGTTCATCCTTCATGATGGTAGATGAACAATTTTTCTTTTTTCTTTTTTTTTCTTCTTTTTATTTAGTTAACACCCATCAGTTTTTTTTTTCGTTTTTTTTTTTTTACGATTTCCGTAGGTGTGAAGGTTTAATCCTTATTTCAGTGGTGCGTTTCCATAGTTGGCAGGGTCGCACCACGCATAGAAGTTAGTGGCCGGCCACGATGCAGCGGCACAAGTCCGCATCACAGCCCGAGGTGTCCCAGCAAACATGGGCCAGCCAGCGTTGGACAGGGCGTTGTTCGGACCGTTACATACAGGGATCAGGTTCTCCCGGGGGTAGTCCACAAAGTCGGGCGCCCGTTCGGAGGAGGCTGCTGCTACCGCCGCTGCCGCAGGATTCAGCTGATAAATATAGAGATAGTCGCATCAGATGGGGGCAGCACGAATGCTTTAGGCAGCCATAAAATTAATATAAATTATATATAGATATAGATAAGTATTAGAGCGAAGAATTAGTGAGAAACGAAATAATGTTGATGTATTTAAGGGGCTATACATGCATGCGTCTTCTACTATATTTACAAGTAAATTACTTTAAAGAATATCTCCATATTTACCACATTTAAAAAGTTTCATGTATATTGGTCCATCTGGACTAATTTTCTCGTCTTTTTTTTTCAATCACAACATTTGGCCGTTTCACACTCCGGCCTTCCACGGGTGTTTGTCATATTTGGTCATTCTTAAATGAGACAAACATCCGAGGAAGACCAGAGAGTACAGCGGCCAAACCATTAAAAAAAACAATGATTACAACGCTTCTAAAAAAATTCAGACAAATATGTTTTATGTGTTTATCATAAAGTGCATTTATCTTTGTCTATCTATTCCCAAACAAAAGACAACTTTCAGATAGTTCTTCGGACCATTGAACTCCTTGTTATTTGTGTTGTTAACACGACGTTCCGGTCGATCCATTCTTCGGCCTTCTTCAGGTGTAATATCCGAGTGTGATGGGGGTAAGCAGCAATCGCCCGAAGAACTATTTGAATGTTAATGACCATTCTCATGACTATAGAAAAGACCAGCTTGTTTGGTGGATAAGATCACATCGTGTCATTCACATATCAAAAGTTCATGTTCAAATTACTCTAGAATAAGTATATGCCTCTGAGCTTTATCTTATTGCTATTAATCAATCAGTCAGTCAGTCTTTCTACTCACTATAGTGATCAAACTATGTCTATTAAGTTAGCTAACTACCTATACTCAGAACTATCAATCTGTAACGGAATTTTCCACTACTTAAAGCAAAGAGTAATTCTCGACCACCTCCACAGTAACAAAGAGTGATTTTTCCCTCTGGATTTCATTTTAATTTTTCAGAAAGAAAATGGATGCAAATGAACCGTCACTGGCCGATACCTTATTATTTTCAACCAATCACTATCCACGCAACATAAAGCAGTGTCTTAACTGAATACAACAGCTCATATATAACATATAAGATACTTAAATAGAATCAATAAAACAATTGTTATTAAAATTCCTTCTGCCCTTCTTTTTCTCTACTAACTGCGTACACCACTCATATACTATATTTAATAACTCTCAGTTTATCAACCTTTTGTTAACTGTCTTGATTAAGCTTTCTATCTCAGCCTATCATCCAATTACATTAGACAAAGTGAGGCTCTAAGTTACCGGAAGCTGTAGAAGACTTATTTTTCCACCCAACTCGACCCATTACCGTCAGATCGATCTCAAACTGTTTAGATTATGCCTAAATCTGATCCTGCGATCAACTAATCAATCTAACTCAGTTACCCAGTACTTATTTATATCTAATTTGTTTTTGTCTGCTGTTCCTTTTGTTGACACCTTCTGTCAAGCTACACCGTTATATTCAGTATCATCCATTTGGTCATGTCAATCAATCTATTGTACTGTATTCCAATCTTTAATGCTATCGCTCTATGTAACGAAATGTGAGGTAGTGTCGGATAACATAAAAGACTAGCGAAATTAGATCTCATAGCAAGTAGCTCAAGTGGACGAAATGGTACATTTGATCATAATTGGCCCTGAGAGGAAGTAAAAACAAAAACCATGTATATTTAGACATTTAGGAGCAGAGCGACCCTTGGCCGGGTATTATCCAGAGACGAGATGAAGAGAAGTCGTATATAGCAGCCGAAGCCAGTAGCAGAATGTAACAGAAATCTGGGCAGATAGATTTGACTGGGAAACTATGTTAGTCGTGCGCGCATTTCGTATCCTGCATTTGTTTTCCCCAATGCACCGTCTCGTGTTTTACAAAATCAAAAAGGTGGCCCTCTTAAGGAAGTGAAAAGCGAGATGTTTATTTTTCAACAGAGCGTGTTCTGCCCTGTGTGTTATGTTTCCAGTCACGGTTTCACAACGTGGGTGATTTCCATTTGAAATGTGTACATTTTCGTTGCACGGCCCGCATATTTACGTATTCTTATAAAACATAAAGTAACGTATGGACAATTCTATTTGTTATAAAATTACCTTTTCTGCAATATTTTACTTCTTCCTCTCGTATTTTTTTTCTAACTTTCTATGACTGCATCTCAAATTTTTTCATCGGCTTCTTTATTAACAACCCTATGAGTTACTGGTTACTTGGTAAGTTTTCAACTAGTTTATACTTGATTTATTGTTTATTGGATGAAGCATTGTCAACCATTAATTTGTAACTAGTGTTCCTTCCATCTTAATCACCGCTACCCACAACACTGGTTTATATACAGTTGCTGGGTTTAGGTTATTCATGTGTTCAGACATTTATATGTATCTATCTATGCATCCCGACTTCGCCCAGCCCTAACCGTTCATAGTAGAAACTTGAAACACACAGACACACACACCTCAATGAGTAGGGAAAATGTTTTTGCGTGAGCGCGCACACACTTCAATGGGTAGGGAAAGTGATTTTTTGCTTTTTGACCCCCCCCGCCAAATGTGGGCGTTCCAATTTACAAATTAAGTGTATGCCAAATTGATCCCTTAGTTTGTGTAGCATTCTCACTTATTCTTTTAAAAAGTTGGACTATTTACTGATCACCGCCCACCACCACTGTTTAATTTACAAGGTAAAAAGAAGCATATATAGATGGAGGTGATTCATAATTTCCCTTGGAATGTCTAGTTTTAGTTACAGTCAGTTAGTGACAGTCTACGGCGCAAATCAGAAATAAAGAATAAGCTCTAGGAGAGACTCGACTCATATCACTTTACCTCAGGAAGCCTGCCTATGTACAGCAACTTCTGCCAACTGAAAAAAGCTCTGGTAGTTCAATCGGTTATACTAACCCCCTTTTGACTTGTCTTTCATCTTATTTCTGCTGGCTTTTTATTGTAGTATGGATCGAAAATAAAACTAAGCCCTCGGCGAGATTTGAACTGGCATCCCTTATCTATGCGAACCAGTACTTACCATGACAGCACCGTCACCAAGTTGGCCATGGGGGCTTTCACCGGTAGGGATTGCTCAAATAAGTCATATAGCTATATCAATTTCCTCTGATTATTATACCACTACTTTGTTGGCTTATTTATACTAGTAGTATACTATAGTATTACCATATTTCACCATGTATAATACGCACCTTTGATTGAGCTTGCATTTCGAATGAAAAATACATTATTCCGTGTATACAATTATGTTTCCATAGATAATACGCACCTAGATCTTTTAGCTCAAAATTTGCGGGGAGAAATGCGGATTATACATGGTGAAATAGTGTAGATGCAATAGTCTTCGAATATCTTAATATATCGGTTGCAGAATAACGACCTGAGAATTTGCGATAAAAAGCAACACAACATGAAATGCTAGTAAGAAATCTACTTATATAATGAACAGTGATTCCCTTTGTTTCTCTGTCCATAACATTCCACTTAAAGGTAACAATTTTTCTGATAAAAAATAACACCTAACCACCATTTGAAACAATACTCTGGCACCGAAACGAATTCAGTAGTTTCTTTTCTGAAAAAATCGTCTCATAAAAATTCAAATATATTTATAAGAAATCCAAAGACTTTTCCGTATAATAGCCCTTTTATGTCAGTAACGCTTGCATGAATTCCTGACCTCAGACAATCCTTTTGTTTTCATTTCCAATGCGCAACATACAGATTGAGTACCGAAACTTTCTAATACAAATCTTAGGTCATAAATTGAAATATTTACTGTTTAGTCATCAAATTTTCCCTACCGTCAGAAATAGTTTATTAGTACAGAAAATAGCTCAATCTATGCTGGGTAATGGTGGAATAGCAGTAAAGTCAGTGGGTAGCAATAAGAAAACTGAAGCATAGCCTGCGTATATCAGGTTCAAATACAGTCGGCGCTAAATAAATTTTAAAAAAAATGATTATTGCTGCATTCTTCACAACAATCTGCTTTCTTAGATGAAAGAAATACCAGTGAAAAATTAATAATGGTCGTTATAACTACGCTGTTATTTATCACGTTTTATATACTAATACTTACATTTACACTATAAATGTAATTGATTGAGTGATTGTTTTGTTTAACGGCACATCGACCTTT
>VCCN01002231.1:1552036-1566960 GCA_006491835.1 Architeuthis dux | reverse complement strand
TGTGGGCTAAAGAGACATTTTAGTCAATTTATTTTTTCAATTACACGATATCAAAATTGGTTTTATTTCTAATTATTTCATTCGAAATAAGAAATACAAACAACTTTAGTTAAGAATGGGTTTTCTGTATTCATGAATTTAAATGCACGAAGATATTAAGAACACTAATTTACGAATCATCAATGATATTCCAAAATGGCAAATTATTAATTAATTAATAAAGATTGATTAATCAATTCATTCATTTATTGTCGTTCATAGCCAGAGGGTTCAGGGGAAGGAGGTGTGGGTGTGGTTTCTTTGGCTTGCGTTATTGAGCGTATTGTAGAGATCGGTCTCCTCCTTAGGGGGATTAACGGGATCCCCAGCTCCTGGTATTACCAGACGATCTCCCATCTAGCTGTTTACCAAGCTCGACGTTGCTTAACTTCTGTGATCGGTGTCCAACGCGTAACAAAAGATTAACTAATCAATACAAAACTAATTAATAACATATAAATACACAAACACCTAATATCACAGTTTGATTTACCCGGTTTTAATGAAAGAACAACACTTATGTATTTCCTATATGTGTGTGTTTACATAACGTCTGGCCATAATAGAGAAACAAATCAATTATTTTCAGCTTGTCGTGAAATAATGAGAAACAAATGGAATGTAATTAAAAAAAGGCTTTTATACCGAGGTTTATGACGACCCATTACATAATTTAGGGTTAGGGTTATACGTTGATTAGAGCAATTGTTACTGGTAATACATTATATCTTTGCTTCGTTTCGTTTCTCGTTGCTTCTATTTTACCAAGACCCGTTTTTTTCACAGTTCAAAATGTTGCTAACTTACCAGAGGATATTAAATAGCGTCTGTACGTTATTTTCTTTAAAAAAACAAACAAAACACAAACGTTTTCTAGGTATCGTAACAAAATCAATGTCAGCGAAGATCGAAAATAGAATGTGATAGAAAATATGAATGGGAAATGATGGCAATAAATGTGCAGACAATACAAAGCGAACAACATTATTTACGAAAGAAAAGGGAAAAGACCAAACGATCCTCGTTGTCAGTACGGACATTGGTAACCAATATATTTTAAATCAAAGCATCAGCTACTAGTCGAATAGTTTACTTGTTGCTGCTAAAGGGCCATTCTTACTGGATCCAATTCTTACTTGATAACCAAGAAAATAATTAAAGATTTGGTATACTATTCTCATTCTCGTGTATGTATGTGCGTAGGTTTGTCTGACATACGTGCGAGATAAAGGTCTACAACAACAACAAAAAGAAAAGAAAAAGAATTGCAGCAAAGCACAAGGTTTCAATCCTAAGAAGACGTAGGTACTGCTTCCATGTGCATCTTTGGCTCAGAGGTAAAGACCACTTTTATAGGCCACCAAGAAAAGAAGAAAAAAGAAGTCTCGATACTTCGCTAAGCATATACCGGACAAACTTAGGTCATCTGATAATTGTAATTACAACACGGAAAACAAGGACGCCTAGCGTAGTGCGATAGTTAGCAAGATCCATTTTGCAGCTCAATTCCCGAGTGTATTAACCCTTTCAGAACTATGGCCTTTTTGACCATATAGCAAAAAACACTATTAGATACCATCAACCAAAACAGTCAACGTAGATTCTCACTCATTTTCAACATTGAAACTTTGCAGTTGTAAAAGCCGGGAAAATCTCATTTACTTTATTTTACGTGACACATACGTCCCAGTCGACTTCTAAAAGAGATCTACGGGACATATGTGGGTTACGGTACTTTCGTCTACATCACTTTAGCAAATACCAGTTTTGTCCCCTCAATATATTCAAAAGTTCTCAATGAATTCCAATGACGTTTTGTCGAATCGTGGGTCATTGGCAAGGAAGAATTGATGAAATTTGGGGGTGGATCCAAGGATTTATTTTTCGATTGAGAGGGAAAAGATTCCAGGATCCGTCCCAAAATTTAATAAAAAATATCTCTCAATCGAGAAAAAAATCCCTGGATCCACCCCCTAATTTCATAAATTCTTCCTTAGCCTTTGGCCAATATTCGACAAAATGTCATTGGAATTCATTGTGAACTTTTGGAGATACTGTGGGGACAAAATAGATTTTAGACCAAAGTGAATCAGACAAAACTGATATTTGCCAAAGTGATGAAGACGAAAGTGCTGTAACCCCATACATATGTCCCAGTCTCGAAATGTTTAAATAACAATAGCACAGAAAGCATATATAACCCTTTTTTACCATCTTTCTTTTGAGATCATCTGTTCAATTACCCATTATTTCTTGTATCTACTAAAATACCTGCATACAATTAGAATAGATATTTGTTTAATAATTGAAACCTATTTTTTTCTTTTGTAAATAATAAAAACAATTCTTGTCTTAGGTCGACAAACACAGCAGTTGGCAATTTTAGAAGAGTTATCGTTCCTTATTTTCTTTAGTATTTGAAACCGGTTCTTTGATTTTCTAAGCGGGTGAGTCTTTTGCAAAGACGAGACTTTAGATGTATGTCTTTTCGATGAGTATCAAAGAAAAATAATACTTAATGAGAGATAAGAGGCATCTAAACCAGTTCCCCCAATACCGGCTCACCTACCTACCAAATACGGTCCACATGATCGTTTTGCTCTTTTCATTCTTTAAGATATAAAATAACAAAAACATTCTGAAATGGCTAGTGAATGAAGTAACTGATCGTTTCCAGCCCTGCTTGTCCTCTGCGATGATCCCACAGAAAGAAGTAATCCCGAAATATCAATGGAATAGCAAACAAACAGACGAAGTGTTTAATTAAAGACTAGAATCAGCCGTTCAAAACAAAACACTAAGTACACAGTACACATAGTATAAGAGACCTTGACATATATATAAATATATTTTTGTTATGTGGATGTAAGGAAATCCGACAGGATGGTAGAGGTAATTTGACAATGTGGAAATGAAAGATTGGGAAAAGCATGTTACGTCTCAAACATATTTATTATCCTGAAGATAAATCTTTATGCATTTCGTCGCTGCAAAGCGACATCATCAGAAGAGGTTTGAACATTGTAGAAAAGTTCCAGTGCGGTCTTCTATGTTTGGATAGCTGAACGATATTATTTCTCACTTCGTTCGGCTATCCAAACATGGAAAGCTGCACTGGCACTTTTCTGCAATGTTCAAATCTCTTCTGATGATGTTCTTTGCAGCGACGAAATGCATAAAGGCTTATCTTCATGATAATTATATTTGAGATGTAACACGCTTTTCTCAATCTTTCATTTCCACGTTGTCAAATTACTTCTACCATATATATTTATTTACAAAATAATTACGTGTTACTTCATAAGTGAAATATAGTATAAGACGCATGCATACATGATTTTTGTAATAAAGTTATGTTAAAAAAGAGCTAAAAGGGGCAAATCAATACATACATTTTATTTATCTATACATATAAATATACATGTATATATGAGTAGGTATAAGACATAAATATTAGGAGTGTGTAAAGGTTCACAGCAGATAACCAGTTTTCAACATTGTATTCAGTCTCTAGGCACTGAGAACCTTTGCACACACCTAATATATTTAAATCCAGTTTAAGAATAGCGTTACATTGAATATTCAATGAGCAAAACGAAAAAGCATTCAAGTTCCTTATAAGGTTTTATATACAAACATTAAGTACTTGCATTGGTCAGTATCATCATCACATTGATTAAATCAAGCATTAGACAATTGGAATACAAGTGGTAAGACGTACCCATACCTGTCAAGTCTCACACATTTTGATACGTTCTCACGGTCTCACGCATTAATGGAAAATTCTCACATTTTATAAAAAGTGTAAAAGTCTCACGCATTTTATAAAAGGTGAGAAATTTGATAAAAAGCGAATTTTTATAAAAGTGTGAACCTTTTGGTTAGTGATTAACAATTGTTGGTTGTTTATTTGTATGTATTCAGTATATTTTTACAGAACTTAGGAACTCAAATTATTTTGACAGATCACATACAGAACTTTTAAAACACGTTTTAAGTTGGTGGTGGGGCGTGCGTGCCCCCCCCTTTCCGGACGGGTACGATTTTCACTCATTTTCAACATTGAAACTTGACAGGTATGCGTACCTTATAATTAGCTACGTATTTTTCGGAATATATTTGGATTAAATAGCTTACCGTACTAGCAAGTTCAAGTCGCCGACTCTACGGTGTCATTTTTCTTTATGTCACACATAAATATCACATTTTGGAGCTATTATTAAATACTTTTCAGGAAAAAGTGCGTCTTACCAACAGGGAAATATGGTGATTTATAGAAAGCAGAAACCAAAGAGATTGCTGACAATTGCCGGATGATTGTTTATCAGACTGTACACCGAACTATCAGTTCATTTACGTTTGGTGAGCATCTTCATCCTATTAGAGTATGAAGCCCAGTTGACATATCAACTCGTAGACATTATTCGAGCTCTATAATACGTGTCTGTATTTATCAGTTGGATTCCAAAATCTTATTTAAATTTAAGAATTTACTTATCGATACGTCGCAGACATGGTCTTCACGATTACGCGTGTCATCAGATAAACAACTTCCAGCAATGTTGAAATATTTCCATATGACTTCATCTCAACTACCCAACACCAAACTCATCTGTTTGTGTATACTTTCCTGTGTGAAAGTCTAATGAGGCTAGAAAAAGGGGTGATCAGTTGTTTTGGGTATCCAACACTTAATTACTTCTTTTCAAAGAAACATTTCTGTCACTTGTGGTGCTTAGAAAGTAGTGATGTACCGGAATATTAATCCGGTCGGATATCCGGCGCCGGATTCACAAAAGATTATCACTGTCACCATGTGAATTCGGCGCCAGATTCACAAATAAATGATCACTGCCACCATGTGAATTCGGCGCCGGATATCCGACCGGATTGATATTCCGGTACATCGCTATTAAAAAGTGACACAAACTCGTCATCATTTTCTCTGCGTATTTATTTTGTTCGGGATTGATATTCTTAATGGCTGCCATGCTGTAACAGATTACACCTAAAATCATACAATATAGAGTATTTACGCATAACTAAGAAGTTAACAAGGGATCAAACCCGCAGATGATTTTGTGTAGGGTAGGATAGGGAATGAGGGGTTGAGATGATCTCATATTATAAACAAAGTAACAAACGTCAAAGACAAAGTTTCTTAATCTATTATGAAGGATTTCTGTAAAATGATGCGATAAACTAGTGAGTCTTAACGACGATTCTGAGTGCCTGGAATCCAAATGTTTTCGCACGTTTATTTCCATCTTTTGAAATGTTTAAAAATGGTAATTATCACATCAATATTTCCACGTGATATTCTGGCGACATTAAGTCATAATGGTGATATTTAATGATTTCACGTACACCACAGTTAAGAACCACTATGATATACTGGAATTGAATTATTTCGCAACGACTACGTAATGTTAGTTATCTATATCGTTAAAGTTAAATGTTTGGGTTTGAACTTATTGAAAACCAGTGTTCTAGATTTGTTTTCTGTTGACATAAGATCAACGGTTCTTTAATGATTCTTCTGCGTGGAGATATGTTTATGCAAACTTTGAAAGGAGTGAAAATTATATGAAACAGTCTTCACTATCTGTTGGATAGTTGAATGAAAACTTCTGTTACCGCTACTGGAATCTTAACTCCCGCTACATCTATTCAGCTGAGGGCCAGTGTGTATAAATAGGCGGCAGTTGAGTGATTTCAACAATGCTCAATTTGGTGAGTCTAGTCGGAGACGTTGTGAGTGGCACATAGTGGAAGACAGGTGTTACAGTTCAAGTAACCAGAGGTTTGTTGTTACAGTATCAATTGGATACAATTACGTTAACGGGAAACAAGTGGTGTCCAGTCCACATTGTGAACAGTTCATTACAACCTTCCCCACATATAACACTTGGTGACTCAAAGAACAAAAGTCGCATATATAACACTATCACAATTAATATTATTGTAAAATCCATATTTAAAACCCGATTTAAAGTCCCTAGAATAACCCGATTGAAATGCAAGACTTGGAAGTACGGTTTCGAGAATTTATCAGTCTATAATTAAAAGTGTTCCATTTCTAGCTTGTATCGTGTAGGAATTTTACACGTCTCCCGAACGCTGGCATTGCAACAAAGGCATCTGTACACACAAACGAACAATATATGGACAAAATGTATACGCATATAGAAAAATACACAACCCTGAGAAAATCTATCATAAGCCAGAAGCCATGGTAGTGACATTTTTGGGAGTTAATTCTGGTAACAGAGGCGCAACCATTCCACGTCGTATTACGCCATATGAAGGCGTTAGATTATCTAGAAAGGCTTAGACATACGGTGACTTGCGCAATACAACGAATTTTGCAGCACAGAATATTCTAAAATGCAACATCATTCTAAAAACGCTTAAAACACGAGAGCTAGTCCCAGGAAAAGATGCTAACTACTTCATTTATAACGATTGATCGATTGACAATATGTTGTGCTGCACTGTAAATTCTTCAGTGAAACTGAAAAGTCTAGCTCAAATGAGAGCAGCCTGTTCCTAAGTACATTGGGGGATCAAGTATGGACATTGATACGAGCTAGCAAGTAATATTTAAAGACAGTAAATTAAATATAGAAAAACAGCAGATAATTCAAATACTTTGATCGAATTAAACATTCAAGTTGTTGCGAAATAAGTCTCTTTCAGTTTCTTTTTCTGCACCAAAAGTGAAACAAAGTTCAAATAAAGCTTGTTGCAGTTTTTGAACTGTTGAGTATTGAAACTTGTCCGAAACGTGTACTCACCTGTTGGTAAGTGTCATGCCGGCCTTGAAGGGACATATCGTACCCATGACTGGTTGCCATTGCTCTCATGGTCTGCAACTGACCATAGCGTTCTCTCTTTCGCCATTTGGCTCGTCTGTTTTGAAACCAAACCTGAATGCAAAAGAAACAAATTAATGACTAGAAAAACAAACAATAAGCATGGAAAGATGGACTTCAATAAGCGAACATCGTTGGGTATTGTGTCTTAGTGGATAAAAGACGCTGGTTCATGAATTGTTTATTCGGACATAAACAGATATGACTGAGCCTAGTTTAGTTCGGCATAAGGACAAATAGGGGAGAATAGGCTTAGGAAGACTGTATTGCGCCAATTTTACCATTAGATTCAACAAATGTTTTAGAAATTAAGTATTTCTAATAAGTGCCATTCTTTATTTTCTTTAATATTTCCCTTTATCGGTATTTACAAAGCTTAATACGGAAACCCTGTCTACCTCGGTCCAGCGGCAATACATAGTAAATTATTTTTCTCCAAAAGTCTGTATAAAAGAGTATATATCTCTATTTGTTGCATGTAGTGTTTAAGGGTTTATATAAAAAGATCTGTATCTATTTGTGTGTGTTTGACTGAAAAAAACAAACATGTTTACCGAATAAAGAAACAATTTACCGTATTTCACGTCATATAATACGCACCTCAATTTTTGCAGGCAAATTCTCGAAAAAATAAAATAAAACCCCCTCCTTTCCCCTGATCGCCATGGCCTTCCACACTATCGGGTTATTCTAATGTTCTTATCTATTCAAATCTATATTAACCTCCAAAGTGGCTGGCTGTTTATATTAGCGCAGTAGCGTTAGGAAACAACCGATAAAGCGTTCGCTTCCCAAGACAAAAGCGCGTCTTATACACCGGGAAATACGGTAATCCTGTCTATCCCAGTTATGTAGTCATTGCGCCCCTATTGAATGAGGTTCAGTAAAATTGTTTTAAAATCTATTTGAAACGAAACACGAGAAATGAATGTATTACAGGTTTTAGCCGCTACCTTTTCTGGGCAGTACCCTTCGTGAGTCAGTGTTCAAACAGCCCAAAGGGACTACTTCGAAGGAGACTGTGGAAATTACGTTTTAGGGAAATTAGAGAGATGCTACATTTAAGGTTCTGGTGATTATCCAGTGGCGGATGAATCGTGTGCGGTGGTCCTCGACATAACAAAGATGGTCGCATCACTAATCACTCAGACAAGTGGAAAATGCTGCCGCTTCATGTGTTACAGACATCTCTGCAACGGTTAGGTGATAGTACTTGAAAGACGACCCAGTCGAGGGAACTAATTACAACCCAACTCTATTAACGCTTCTCTTTATGTGTGATATTTTCCCCCATTCTTACATATACGTTCATACGCATGCTCACGCACAAAATAGTGCCACGTCTTTCAGTTTTCTTCCATTTTGAATGAAAAGTGATATTGATGCTCTACTCAATCTTCTGTAATAGCAAATGTGTCTTAATTTGTAACAAGCCTGAAAGCATCATGTAAATTCCTTAAGTTAAGAGGCAGACGACTGGCTCATGCAAAATACCCCTGGGGCTTTTCCCTTACTTTTAAAAGAAAATATTTGGACTGATATATCAAACTGTTTTCATAATTACGGGCAAGTTTTGCGCGCCTTCACCAGGAGAGAAGGAACTGGAAGAAGTTCCACACACACACACACACACACACACACACTTTCTTCACTCGTCTTTAACCCTTTCGAGACCATTGGGTGATATATATCCCGAGGTTTCTATGACTGTTGAGATATGTCACGAAAAATAAAGTAAATGAGATTTTCCCAGCTTTTACAACCACAGGCAATGACGTCATCATGGTATGAAACCCACACAGAAATGAGTTCGAATTACATGACTGAATAGGAAAGCTGTATATACTGATGATCTGTTTCTCATCAGTCCTGGGATAAATGTCTAATGGGACTAATATATCCCATCGTGATTTCAGTTCATCAAAATAAGGAAAATATTTCATTGAATAGAACATTTATTTTAGCGTGAACAAAAGTATACAATTTGTATATACAAGTACACGTCATAACAATCATATTTACACAATATCTAAGAACTTAAACTTTTGCAGCGGTATAATAATCATCATAATTCTTTTTTAAATCATTTACATACTCTGGTAATCTATTCCATAGTCCCACCACTTATTGCTAAAAAAAGATTTTCTGATATTTAATATACTTACACACCGTATAAATAATAATAATTGTTTTCTTCCATCATCAAATAAAAATGAACACGTTTTTGGCTTTTTTATACCCTTTATCAAAATCGTTTTCCTTATATATTATTTAGAAATATTATACATTTCGTATATCTGTGCGATCATGTGTAGATATGTAAATTTAATGAAGAAACATTTCGATCAAAACTATTCGAGGCCAAAAATATGACTTGAAAATGACTTGAAAAATTAGGATTCGTCTCCAAAGAAATGACGTGCAAGGAATACAGAATCCACACTTACAAATCGCTCTCGTAAGGCTGCACGTCGTGTAGTACAAGAGGTTAACAGCGGAAGTTGCTAATTGAAATCGGTAACATTCTGATAGCACTTTAATTGAGACACTTAATTGTGTGACGTTAATAAGACTTGATGGCATTGAAGGATTCGCTTCAGCCGTTTTCTCCATCTTCCCGTAGAATGTTTTTCTTCACTTAGACGAGAGCAAGTCGAGTCATGTATACGGAACATCCAGTGAGAATCTAACTTACTATCAATAGCTTGCAAATCTAGCAACATTATTTCAGTACGTCTCCATCTTTTACGTTTGGACAGACGTCCTCTTAAGAAAGAGCCAGAAAAGAACTGATTTCGCAGTTTTCCCATTAAGGCGTTAGGATAAGCAAATAAGAGATGGAGATTTATTAGCATAGACGAGTGCTCCACTATTGTAGCCTTGTACCAAACTAGGCTAAGCTTAAAGAAAGAAAAAAAGAGATTGGCGCAGAACTATAATGTTTAAAGATTTTGTTGAAATAAATAAAGTTTATTTAGTACACGGAATACGTAGCGTATTGCTTTAAGTATAGCCTTGAAGTCTATAAAGAAAAAACTCGACTGTGTTAAAAACGATATTATTGTATTAAAAAGTACGCAGTTTCTTTTTAAATGTCACTACATTTCAAACAGAACAGATTAGAAAATATGTAAAAGAAAAAATGGTCGGTTATTGTAGTTCCAAAGGTATGATGATTGAATATATATTCTTTGGCAAAAGTCAATTTCTGAGATACTGCCATTGTTGATTCAAAGGTTCCCAGCATTTCTTATATTTTTACAAATTCTCATCATTATTCAGTCATCAAAATATTTACCCTATCCTTTCATGACCTTACGACACCTTTCAGCTCAATTGTGTATTCCTTCATAAAAGAACGATTCCGGTTTTGATTCGATTAATTTTTCGATAAGTTGCATGGAGCGAGAAAAGTGACAGTCTGAAGGTGACAAGGCATTGAGAATAGGTCGCATGTGGTAGAACTTCCCGTGCCAACTCAGTGATCACTTGCTGCATCGCATTAGCAACACAAGAATGGGTGTTGTCATGTATCAAAAACACCGGTCGACTTTCTTGCCCCCCCCCTGAAAAAGTTCCTTTCTGTTCCAATGCGTCAATCATTGCTCCCTGCAGCGTTTCCCAGTGACAGTTCTTCCAGGTTCTGGCAATTAATAATAAGGAGTTCCCTTTGAATCTCACCAAACACAGAAGAACTTTTTCCTCGGTAGATTCCGTTTAGGTTGAGATGTTGAAGTTATTCCTGGAAGTAGCCACGGTTTTCTTCGTTTGGACTTCTCGTAATGGATCCATTTTTCATTGTCAGTGACTATCTTGTCCAAAAGTGACTCTTTTTGTGTAAAGAAGACAAATGTTCAAACAACGACTGGTGTTTGTTTCCCTAAGGTTATATGAAACCGACGTACTAGCCTTCACTTTTGTTTATATCTAATTTATATTCAAGTTCATGTAACGATGTATGTATAAATACATATGAAAACTGCTTAGCGACAGGGAGTGGGGAACTAGCAAGCGGAAGCAGGTGGAGT
Organism: Architeuthis dux; assembly: GCA_006491835.1. Lineage (NCBI taxonomy): Eukaryota > Metazoa > Mollusca > Cephalopoda > Oegopsida > Architeuthidae > Architeuthis > Architeuthis dux. Next base: position 1,556,018 of record VCCN01002231.1, on the reverse strand, counting down.
TAGATTTTGCTTCGGCTTTACCGTCGGGAATAGTCAGACGAATTAAAAAGAAACCCCATCCCTCGTTCAATCCCTCATTCTTTGTTCAACGAACTTTAAATAAAGCGAGAACTCAATAACCAAAGTGAAATCAGATTTGAAATCTTTCGAGCGGTACTTTTTATCCCTGCCACTTCTTAAAAGTACTAGTTCTCAAACATGCACAAACTCGCTGCCATTACCTGCCATAGGTTTCATTTACGTTTGATAACTAGTAGTATTAAGAAGTGGCAGGGATAGCTTTTGCATCGAAATATTTCATTAACGTGTGGCAGAGATAACATGTACTGACGCTATCTTTCTACACCCTGTCAGTAGAAGAGGAAGATCACCGGTCCACCCTTCAAACTTATGCTTTAATATAGTGTGTGGATCCATTTTTACTTCAATGATCGAAATAATAGAACAGTGTTTACCGAGTTTGATGTACGATCAGGTGGATAAGCTGCGTTGGCAGCAATTACTAATATCACTGACCTGTCCGCAAAACATCCTAACATTTTAATTCAATGGACGGAGATACAAAACCTGACTCCAAATATACTGTCAATTGTTGATTACTGCTGGAAATTCTTTTAAGTCATCTATATCTGTCATAGTATTCTGGTTTAGTACACATACGGATGTTGTATTGTTACTTGTAAACTTTCTGGCGTGATTACTTTTTCAAATGACATTTCATTGTGTGGATATTTTACGCGCCTCGATGCCTACATCGGAGCAAAGAGTACGCAAGCATTCTAGCAATTCCTCTGCTGTTGCAAATGCAAGCGAATCCATACCGACCATTCAATAATTTGAAGCGTTTGTCAGTATTTCTCCCCAGACGTTTGTGCTTTATAGGCTTCATAGACTAACGAAGTATACGTTATTAGAAAATGTAATTTATTTCGCTTATTATATCAAAACAAGCTGTTTATGGACTTGTTCGATTTAACCACCCCAAATCGTAGCAGACATTCAAACAATTTCTTATCCTCTGTGAGTAAACGAGGCACGAATCTTGCGGAAACGCGTTTCAAATCAAGTCCAAGACAGGCAGGTCACCTCAGATATCTCAACAATGGTCCGACGAGGATCCTAATTGATTGCATGGCGAACGTTTTCAATATTTTCCTCAGTTCGGCTTGTTAACTGTTGCCCAGATCGTGGTTGGTCTTCAAGTGATATTTCACCACGTTTGAAACGTGAATACCACTCGCAGACTAGTTTTTCTTTTGCCTAAAGCTTCTTCATTAAAAGCTCCTCGAAGCATTACAACAGCTGCAGTTTTCCACAAAAGAAAACAAGATTTCACGCACACTCTTCTTTTTTATCAGCTATCGCTAAAATCACCAAATCTGCTTGCAAACACCAGAAAAAAGTCACAGAAGAAATCCAGAACCACGCCAAATAATAATAGTGTTCACTCGAGACACCTGGTTGCGTAATGTGCAACTACGTCCAGTTTGCACGCCACATTCGAATTCCGGTTTTTAGGCTACCCCTTCGTATATTGTTTATTTAGTTTAACTTAAGTGAAAAGTGACGTAAGCGCCGTCGTAAGGTTGCATGTTTTAGCCTTAAAAACCTTACTCATTCACCCCAAACAAATCATTATGCAAAACATGTTGAAGATTACTAAAATGTATGCAAATCCATGAAAAAAATACGCAGTACAAAGTAAAGCAAACTTAAATAAATATAAAATTACAAGACAGGACTATGTGGTACTTTTGGTTTGAGGCTTCTAGACCTGGAAAGTATCTGCAGCCTAATAGAGATGACATGGCCAACAGGGTGCAGGGAGAACCCAGCAGAGAATGACAGGTTTTTTCCTGCTGAAAACATCATGTAAAAAAAAGAAAATGGAAGACGCAGACGACCTCTATTGATGAGAGAGAACGCACTCGAATTCCAAATGTTTTTCTTCTCTTCCTGTTTAACATGGTGTCAAAAACTTAAAATAAAAGTGTGTATGACCGATTTTTCTATCTTGCCCTCTTAACAAACGTACAACTTATTTTTCGCATGTGTGCGTGCGCGCGCGCACACAGGGCTCGAGGTGTGGCAGTTCGTCTGAGAAAAACTTAGTGTTGTTCGTGCTCAAGTCCGTAAGCAGTAATACTGAACAGTATTAAAGTTATTAATCTTCAATGTTCCAAACTATAAGCATTCATTTATACATGGATGGTTATTCAAATTTGCAGATAAAAATTTACGAATTAGCATTGACGTAGATAAAAGCACGCCCACATACGATAAAGATAAATATATGCCCATGAAAGCCCACAAACACATGCTCATCTCTTAGTTGGTCTGCTTTATGGAATAATACGATTAATAGAGTCAACAGTAAACACGGTGCTGTGTGTGTCTATCTTTGGTCGGTACGTCACACTCGATATTGGGAACATGAAAAATAACAATTTGAGAGCGGCTAGCGAGAGATTTCTCTGTCCTGAGACGTTTTACTCTAGCTGTGAATTAGATAGTTAATAAAGACAATCTGTAGATGGCAATGGGAGCAATGATTGTCCTGGAGGGGTTGACGAGATAACACGCAATAGATTTCTTTGTCATCTTTCTGTTTACTCGGGTAGTGAATCGGATTGTAATAAAAGACAATTCATAGATGGTAATGGAGCCTGTGAAAACAATAATTTGTCCTGGAGGGTTGACGAGATATTTCACCGATATAACGAAACAGAAAAACATACCGGTCCAAATTGGTTAAGAAAAACAGTTATTCATTTAGCGATATAAGTGACGAAAGCCTAAAAGTGACAGGTCTGGAAAATACATCGCAAACTTCGCATTCTAGCTCCATGATCGTTTGCGGCGTTGCATTTGCAACAAAAGGGCGGGAGTCGTCATACAGAAAAATCAATGGTTGACTCCCATGTCCAGAAAAAGGCATTTTCTGCGCCAATGCGTCATTGAAACTAGCCAATTGGTCACTGTAGCATTGCGAAATTACAGTTTGTCCCGGTTCCAGTAATTCAATATAATTAATTCCCTTTGAATCCAACTAAACACGAAAAAAATCCAAAAGGTTTGTCCTGGGACTAGCCACGATTTTCTTCGTTTTGGATTCCCGTAAGCAATTCAATTTTCATCGCCAAATATGATTCTTCGGCAAAGTAGGACGATTTAACCGTCAAAAATATATCGCATCATAAGGACTGATTTGACCGATCACCTCTAAAGAAGCTAACTTTTTTTTTTACATTCGTACTAAGCTGGCACGACAATGACTGTTTGACTTTTAGTAAAAAACGATTATATTTTTTTTTTTATTAAATCAAGTATTTTTATTAATTTTTGACTGCTATTTAACCTCATCTTAATTTTTAGAAGTTTAAAAAAAAAAAAATCATAATATGTATAAACAATAACACTACCGTGCCGGCCTTACTGAAATTGTGATTAAACAGACTAAAAATTAGGATGAATGTAAATAGTATTCAAAAATTAAAAATGTTTTACAATACTTGATTTAATAAACAAATAAAATAGTTTTTTTTAGTAAAACTCAAACAGTCATTGACGTGCCAGCTTAGTACGAAAGCAAAAAAAAAAATGTTAGCTCCTTTAGCGTTGATCGGTCCAATCAGTCCTTACGATGCGATCCATTTTTTACGGTTAAGTCGTCCTACTTTGCTAATTTTTCTATATCGAGCAAGAGAATAACAAGTGTTTAAACGCCGGCCGCTGTTCATTTCCCTATGTTTATGTGAAACCCATTTTCTTTACTTCTGAATTTTTCCTAAGGTTTATGGAATTTTTCCTAAGGTTTAATTACTTCCTTGGACTGACTGTACACTCAACTAAGAGCTGAGTATACTTCACAGCCACTTCTATGATTTCCCTAATATTGAGCAAAAGATGGCACTGGGAACTTTTACACACAATCAATTATGATACGCACATACACACAAAAACTCTTTCGACATCCAACTAC
>VCCN01002231.1:1525926-1536304 GCA_006491835.1 Architeuthis dux | reverse complement strand
TATATATATATATATATAAATACATCTATGTATACATACTTACATATATATATATATTCTTTTGTCGTACCAATTATAAAACTAATCTTAGGCTTCATATTTTGGGGTTTCCTGCAAAAGCATCGACTTGTGATCGCTCCTTATCACAAAGCTAATTTGCTATTTCCAATAACCGAGAAAACGCTGAAAATATCTCGATCACCTTGGTCTTAGTTTTTTTTCTTTCTCTCGGCGGATTATGATACATAGACTATTTATGTGAATTCATGATGTCTAAATGTAGATGAAGTATTCGGTCCGATATGTTAGTCTTTAAATTAGCAGATGTTGGAATACAATGCATTGCTTTTGTGCTTTTTTTTATCTTCAAATATAATTAAATCTATTACAACCTTGTTTTAGATAAAAAGAAAAACAAAAATGGACGGAGTCTCGCCTATTCCAATGTAATCTTGTAATAAGCTCTCAAACGGAAAATGAAGACTGAAAGGTTACGTAAATCTTGAGACAAAAGTGTACGGAACAGGCATTAAAAGATAAACTGATTCTTTTTTTTGTATTCATCATTTTATTTGAAACCATGACTGGTTCGGTTGTTCAAATTGATGAATATAATGATTACAAATGCCTCAGTATCTTAAAACATTGGGTAACGGTCAAGATACGCTTGCAATTATTACCCAGAACACAAAAACTCCGACTGTATTCAATAAATAACCCTGCTACAAAATACAGGTTTACCTCGCTATCCGAAAGTAGACCGTTCCTATGAAAAGTTTTCCTAAGCTTGCGTAAAGCGAAGAGGCAATAGCCATTAGTTTATATGGGAACATCTTTTGAGCGTTCCCAGACCAAATTGTATGTTAAGCTGTGTCGTCTGCGGTGGGAGTTACAAGAGACTGGAGAGTAGGAGAGAGGGAGAGGGTGCGCACTGCCTCTATGACGAATGTCTGCAAAGCAAATGCTGAATGTTATTTTCGCTTCTCGCCTCTTTTCGTAAAAGCAAAAACGTTGCGTAAAGCGAATTTTCAAAAAGCGGGGGGGGGATACCTGTATTATTATTGCTAATAAATGATACGAGGGCACCGACTCACAGATCAATTCGCTTGTGTAACGAGGACGATTCTCACTGGGTGTCCCACGACTGTGGCCTTATGTATATTTACTAAGCTTAACTTAAGTTTGACACAGGACCACAATAGTAGGGCACCCGTCAGGATCGAACTCAGTTTTTTAACTAATGGTCTATCGGACTAGTTTGCTAACCACCGCTCTAAGCTAGGTTCCCCACGACTGTGACCATATGTAGTAGGGTCTAATAAACAATTATATATAAACTAGCCGTTTATGTAAACCTTTGTATCACGGGTAGGATTTATTAGAGAAATCCGTCAAAGCATTCATTGGCTCTAATGAGCAAGTTTTGATAGATGTGAGGAAATGAAACAATAATCACGGTTGTGTTTTAGCGCCAACTCCATTTGAACCCAGTATATGTAGGAAAGGTTTCGGTTTTACTTATTGTTGCCTACTGAGTTTACCGTTACTCCACTACTTCGCTTTGGTTTAGTTATTTTCTGCATTAACAAAGTAAATATTTCTGACCGAAGGTGGGGGAAAAGAATTGATGATCAAGCACCGAATTTTGCTATTTTTAATCTAAAATTTGTTGTAGCAATTGTCGGTACTCAAACTGTATTTTGTGTATTGAAAACGAAGAAAAAGGTGATCATCAGTGGTGGGGAATTAATGCAGAATAGGTTTATAATATATATATATATATATATGCTGAATTATTTTACTATAAATGTCCAGGCCCTGTCGGCTGGGGCCTAGAATACGCCGACTGCATCCTCTGCAGAGGGGTAAGACCTTTAAAAAATAACCTTTCACCAAAGTCGCAAGATTATTCTGGGGGAATTTTAAACTGATTTTGGCATTAAATGAACCATCAAGGGTTAATATGCCGCTAAACAAATCAATCAAGAGATATACCTTATAAATAATTTTACTATAAAACTCCATTGCAAACCAGAAAAAAAAGGATTTTCAGTGGTCAGGAATTAATGCAAGCGTTATTGATAGAATAAGGCTACTAAATCTATATTGTAAATGCATTACGAACAACTTTACTATAGAAATGCGTTGCAAATCAGGAAGAAATGGGTTGTCAGTGGTCAGGAATTGATGCGAGCGTTAATGACAGAATAGGCTTATTAAATGTATATGCTAAATGATTATACAATAGAATTGCAGTGCAAATCAAGAACAAAGGTAAGCTCATTAGTAAAGAATACATACAAGCATTACTGATAGATTAAGGCTATTATTTGTATAATTATACATTCTATCCCGTCGTTATATTGCCAAGATTACAAATATGACTATAGGTTAAAATGTTCATATTGCAAATTCTGAATATTAAAATTACTTATTTTGATCGCTGAATTTACGTCGTTTATCCTTTGATCCATGTCTTCAATTGCAGATTCTGCACTTTGCGAACAATTATCTGATCGGCAGTTCTTATTTCATTACCTATTCCCTGAATTATAAAAGCTGGAAATGTGATCATGTATGTATGACTAACAATATACAAGCTTAAGTCATCAAATACTCTTTACCTATAGTTCTACTATCCACCATTGACACAAGCACGTAACTACAAACGTTTACTCAATTACTCATTGTAAAGTTGTCTATACACATCAATGATTCTATGTACACGTTGTTAGTTTAACAGAACCAAAGGACGTTGATTAATGTGTCCACAACTTTACCGGTTAAGTGCAAAAAGGTTGTCGCTGATGGTGTTTATATATGCGCAGGGACATGTGAGTATTGTATGAAGTTGTTGTCCAAACTATTGCTTCCATTGCCAAAATATCTTTTTTAAAAATCAGTCTTTTACCAAACTTGATCGATCCAAGTAAATTTCCTTATAGCAGACAAGAATCTATATTATAATGATCCGATTTTTGTTTGTGGGTTGGATACCGTAACAAAGGGAAAATAGCATATTCTATCGAGGATTCTGTTAGCACAATACCGTTGAAATACTCTGACTTGAAGAATAAAGCAATTTACAGTCCAGTTTTCAACTTAATAATAATAATGTTCGGTCTGCATTCGCGCTCACCCCGATAATAATGATTTGATTTTTGTATGCTTGTTAGTGTTACAAAAGCTAAAAGAAAATCATAACATTGAAAGAGGAAGATAAATTAAAAGATTGCTAATGGCTGCAAAAAATAATGATACCCGTGAAATAATGATACCTTTATGTAGTAAAAAAAAGGCATGTTTTTTTTTACTTTATATATATAATTATTTTTTACAAAAGGTATCCTTATTTCATGCAGCAATTAGTAATCTTTTCATTTTCCTCTTCCATTATGGGCAATTCCACACTTTATTACAAATGGTCCGATTTCTGTATGTCTGTTACCGTAACACAGCAAAAACGGCACATTGTAGTGAGATCTTTGTTAGCGCAATACTGTTAAAATGCTCTAACTTGGAGAAGAAAGCAATTTCCAGTCCAATTTGTAACTTAATAATGGTATGGAGTCTGCGTTTGCGCTCATCTCAAAAATCTATATCACAATATTACAATAATCCAATTATCAAGGGAGATAACTCCAGGAATATTAAATGATAATTATAGAGTAGTTTATTTACAAATAATTATAATATAAATTCTATAAATGGGAAGTGACTTGACATCGATCTTCGTGGTCGCAGAAGGTGGTCTCCAAACGAGTCCCGATAGAAACATTTTTAAAACGCTGATACTAGTTAAGCAAAAACACAATTACTTGTTTTTGACCCAGGGAAGACTCGGCAGGTCACCTTCTTGAGAATTCCTGACCCAGCATGGCACCATCTATTTGACTAACGCCACCCTTAAAGGATTACTGCATAATTAACATCTCCGTTATAACCTGCAGTTTCTTCATTTACTCTGAGTGTAACCGTATATGACCTGTGATAGACTAAAATGGTGGGGCTTAAGGATATATTGACGCAGATTGATTCCACAAAGCTTTTGAAAAGTACTTCACTTTTAACCCCAAACCTACGTTGTACCGTTCCTTTCAGTTTTAATAAGTTAACACTAGGAGTTAGCCTGCTTCCCTTATTTTTCTTGCAGGGGTCTCGCAATTCCTTATATAGCACTAACAAGTTCTACATCAACCCTAGCCAAAAGATACCCGCAGCGGTCGGCTTTCGAAGGCAACAAAGACCAGTAAAGACCTTAATTTTGGTTGGCCAAAAAGCTCGTACGGTTTATTACATAAAAATGAACATTTTTTTATTTTCGGTATTAACATATTTACTCATTATGTATGCTATGGTCGGACTATTTTCCTCGTCTATATGCTCATTTGTTCACAACGTTTCGGCCGTGTACTCTCCGGCCTCCGTCGGGTGTTCCTGGTTCTAAAATGCGGAATCACTGTTTAGAGCGCATGCTCGATTTGACTGGACACATTTACTGTTTCGTTCCACTACCTTCTGTCATCGTTCAGGGAACTTCATAATTCTATCCTCCCATAAATTTGTATCTTTCTCATCAAATAAATACTCTACGCACCTTTGGCAGTCTCATTAAGTGAATTCTAACTGGGTTCCCCGCATTTAATGCCGAAATCGGTTTAAAATCTTTTTAAAACTAGGGTCTTGCGACTTTGGTGAAAGATTATTTTTTTAAACTAGAGTCTTGCGACTTTGGTGAAAGGTTATAATTCTTTTTTTTAAATAGAGTCTTGCGACTTTGGTGAAAAAACAGGTGGCCTCTGTTTTTTTTAGGGGGGGTGTCTTACCCCTCTGCAGGGGATGCAGTCGGCGTATTCTGGGCCGCAGCCGACAGGGCCGTGCCTGTGTAAGGAGTTCGATCCATGCTGAATGCCCAATTATGAAGTGACCGTGCCGTGTTAGATAGAGCTGAGATCAGTAAATACCGATACAGTATTAGATTTAATATTGTAAATATATAAGGCGCTTGAATCTTACTAAAAACAGATTTTGTTCTCAGGGTTGTACAATGACAATAAGTCGTTAAAAAGAAAACCTTATTATAAAAAGAAAAAAAGGTAAATCTGGCCGTGTCATAGAGGAGTACTTAACATAATGCAGTTCTATTGGCGACGCGATGCCGATGACTATTTGTTCTCCAAACAGAACGAATTAGGAAAAGAGGCAAAAATAACTTTTCTCCGGTGGTTTGGGGGTGGGGGGTGCGACATGGGAGAAAAAGGAGAAGAAAAAAAAGAAAAAAAAAGGGGGAACAGATAATGTTTTATGAAAAACTAAGAATAATCATTTTAATATACGCTTTCGAAATATGTGTGACCTTTGCTACCAGTGCCTTCTGTGTGCGCACGCGTGAACGCACAGATTTCGTAGGAGTGACAGAGTGGCCCCAAATGCACTTCCGTCAAAGTTAAGAAAAAAACACGACTAATTTGTACACACACACACACACACACACACGTATGTATGTATGTATGCATGCGCATATATTTGAATATATTGATTAATAAAGTGTATGAATTTGAGTGCCTTTAGGTTGCTGGCTTTAGTGTAAATACATGCACATAAATGTACCAAAGCGAAAAAAAAAAGATGCAAATCTATGCACGCACACATACGATATGAATAGAGTAATGAATTTTATAATAAAGAATAGAAAAGTAGGGAGGAAGAAGTGAAGAACAAAAAGGCTAAGAAACAGAAGTTGTGCCGAAAAAGAAAGAAAAACTATGGAATTGGACTATTCAAAATAAATCATAATAAAAATCTCCGTTTTTTTTTTCTCTTCGAATGTTTCCCAAAGTAAACACAGACCTCATTCATTTCAGTTCAAATCTATTAGCAGCCGACATGTCTTTACACTGCCTTGCTTGCGAAAACACCATTATCTCTTCTGCCTGTCTGTTACATCACCCTTGTTTTTGATAAATGTTAGATTTGAAACGCAAACACTCAATATTTACATTTCAGCTCCCCCCGTGCCGCCATTTTGGACGGCATACAGTTTGCGCCATGTAAACCGGGAGACTTATTAACTCATCAAGCGTAATAGAGAGCCGCCATATTTTCACCATCTGCCGACGGTACATTTTTATTATTTTGTTTTCGTTTTCGTTTTGTTCTGTTTATTGTTATTTATTTTTCTTCTTACAAAAAGCACGAGCCCGGCCGATATTAATTTGGGCATGTAGATATTAAAACTGCACCCTCATCCCCATTTTTCCCCTCTAGTACGTACGTGTAGTTAAGTGGGGGAACGTCCGACGAGTCTAAGACGATGGATGTCAGCCAGTTACCCGATCCCCCAAAATGAAAACACGCAGCAACAGAAATGTCACCTTCAACCTTGTGAGAAGCTTTTCAATGCAACACGAGATGTTTATACAGAATAATGAATTTTGAAATTTGCTAGTTTGTTAAATTCACCGGGGAATATTCCGTCCACGGCAATCGGCTCGGCGCCATCTTTTTTTTTTCCGGGACCCGGTCTGGACTTCTCTATCTCCATGAACCCGGTGCTGTTCTTATCTTTTAGTCTAGGATATAAAATTCGTACTTGAGCATACTTGTATTTTTAAACTTTGTTAGGCACATTATCACGGCAGAAATATTCTTTATAAATATTTGTACAGAGGAAGCCGCTTATTGTGATCACTCTGTGACAGAGTTTTAAAGATAATATTTACAGGCTGATAACATTAAGCAAATGATATAAAATTGGATAATTTACAGTCATTGTTATAAATTCATTGTCATGTTATTAAATTCGTTGTTATAAACAGCTTTACAAACAAATATGAATTTTATTTAAATAAAGTGTTTGAGACTGACTGATTTTGATCACATTATCCGTGATTATAATAAACGGTTTCCCCTGTATCAGCTTCATTGTCATCATCTAACTAGAATTGAAGAAATCTGTGTGTGTGTGTCCGTGTCTCTGTGTGATTACTCGACAACTGGAAATTGTACAAAGTTGATATTCGCCAGATATATTAGTCATCATACAAGGCATAGCAGTGTCGAGTTTGAGGTTGTTTGGCTCAGCGGTTCTCGGGGAATCTAATAACTAAATAAAACAATTAAAGATTATAGATCTTTCTTCAGTTTCTATGAATTATCTCATTTGACTTTCGCTCTATAGAAATATCTAAATCTAGATATTTTATATCTAAATTGGCAACTCTGAAGAGATGTAATCGAAATAATTCGAAGCCGTAGGCCGACGAAGGATGGGAAATTATTTTACGACAGTTATGCCAGACTTCTCTTGTCCCTTCCAAACATGAAACTTTTAAACGGACACTGCCCTAGTTCATAGTTTGATCAAACTCGAGACTTCTTGTGACAATCCTTGACATTTTCCCATGTTTTCCAGTATTCAGCAATACAATGTGTGGTGTCACAGTTATCTTAACATGGTTTACAATTATTAATAATAGTAGTCACTGCTATGTCACTATGGTTAAGGTAGAGTAGTGTCTGAGTGATAACTTGGACAAACCACTCTCCCATAACTACTTCGGAATTCGCAAGTTTTCGGATTAGTACAGTACCATATATAGAGTAGACAATTAAGTAGATTGTTAGGGAATGACAATGTCGCCGGGGTGAACCTTGTAAATATCCATACGGGTGCGGTAAATTAAGACTATAAATGATGTTACAGTTTATTTGTACAGTGGTAAATTCGTACAATAGCGAGTTCAATCCTCACCGGGCGCTCCATACTTCTTGTTTTGTGCTAAAACTAAGCAACGAGGCGTCTCCTCGTGGTGTAATCGTTAGCTAGCTAGTCTTGCTGACCAATTACTACTAATAATGAGTTCGAGCCTCACTGGGTGTCCCGCGCTTGAGATCTTACAGTGCGCCTCTTCGTTTGTCTCGAATATCATTACTAGTGAGTTTGATCCTCACTGAGTGCCTCATACTTGTGGGCTTGTGCTAAAACCAAGCTGCGCTTAGTAAATAACTTATTTCGAGCGAAGTACCGCGGAGCTCTGGTCTACGGTTGGCTTTGCGATAAATGAGGTAAAAAAATGAAGTCCGACGAAGACGACGATCAAAAGATATACACTTTTTTTTAGCTTGAGATCACATTTTGTTTCAATCAGCAGCAGCAGCTGTCGCTGATGGTTGAAATTTGGCTTGGCGAGGAGAGAGTTGAGGTTAGATCAACCCCTTTCTTACTCTCGGACGAGATTCTTTTCACAAGTCTCCCGTATTGAAGAGATTTCTTTCACAAGTCGATTTGGATAAATCTGAAAAATCTAGTGGTGGAATAACATTTGTAGGATTATCTCACTTGAAATCATTTGATGGTTTATTTCTGATGCCAATGACATCGGAACGACTTGAACAAATAAACAAAAAGGTTTCCATTAAACAACGATTCGCTCGGATCAGTAATTTATTAATCACCGCTACCCACAACACTGGTTTATTGCTGGGTTTAGGTTATTCATGTGTTCTGACATTTATATGTATGTATCTGGATTTCACCCAGCCCTAACCGTTCATAGTAGAAACTTGAAATTATGCACACAAACACACTCACCTCAATGAGTAGGGAAAATGTTTTTGTTTTTTTTAACACCCCCCTAAATAGGTTTTTAGAGGGGGGGGCAATATGCAATATAAGTTTATGCTAAATTGGTCACTAGTTTGTGCCAGCTTGTTTTTTGAAAATTCAGACCTTTTTTAGCGATCACAGCCAAACTTTTTAATTGGTCACCCCAACACAGCATATATAGGTGGCGGTGATTCATAATTTCGCTCAGAATTTTAGTAATTATTATTGTTACAACATTTTAATAACAATACAAATGATTTATAGACTTAAAAATAATGGCTTATCCATGTAAAAAAGATTATCCACATGAAATTAAAGAACTTTATCTTTAATTTAATCTTAGCAAAAGATCATTTTCTAGTGAAAAAAAACAAACACACACACACAAACAACATTTCTGATTTGCTGGTCTCTGATTACTAATTACAGATGAATCCGTTTATTATAATCACGGATAATCAGGGGCGGATCCACCATTTTGAACTGACCGTCCCCCCAGAAAATTTTGAAAATTATGTATCCAAGATTGGCTAAAATTGCGTTTCAGGGCTTACCAGCTACTGAAATTAGGAGATAAAGAGGGTCTTGAAGGTTTTCATGTGTTGAGACGAAAAGATTTAAAACTCAGAAGACGCTCAGAAAACAGTATAAATAAAAATATTCGGACATTCCGAGGGTCTTCTGGAAGACCTGCTGGATCCGCCCCTGATAAGGTTATCAAACGGTTATTGTTATTAAAATATGTCAGTCTCAAACACCATTTTAAGGGAATTAAAATTTGAAAAATAAACAAAATCGTTATAAATTTTAAATTTTTTATGATGTAAAGTTATTTATAACAATGAATTTAATAATATAACGAATTTATATCAATGAATATACATGTATAACAATAGATTTAAATGTTATATCCTTTGCTTAATGTTATCTTGTTATTGTTATCTAAAAGACTGTCCCAAAGGATCACTATAAGCGGCTTCCTCTACTTTTAACGGGTACATTTTTCAATGTATTGGGGGGGAAAACAAAGATTTTCGATGACAAATATACCTCAACCCTTTCAAAACATATCAGTGGGTCTTTGTGCTATTGAATAGCATAATGTTTTCCTTATCCTAACAGACTCATAAATAGCTCCATGGGTAGCAAGTTAACCTCTGACCGTAGAATCAAGGTACATGGGTAAATATAGTGAAACCTGTATGCTTTAATGCTTCTTTCAAGAAAGTTATCTCTCGACTACAGAGAAACCTCAATTATCCGAACGAGACAGGCTCAGAAGACGCTCAGTATTTTGTTCGGATAATTGATCATAAAAAAGGAAGCCATACTGAACACAATTACGGGACCTTTGAAATCTTGTTCGGATAATCGAGGTTTCTCTGTATACTGAAAATGTTAGGCACACCGTGTTGTTTCACATATGAGACCTAATAGCCTTCTCTTTTATAAATCAATCTTTATTATTATTGGATGAAGTATTGTAACACACCACTTTTCATTAAATTTGTCTAGTTTTTACCTTCATCCTAATTTTAGTTGTTTTTATACAACTCATATGTAAAACAACATAAATATAGCGCAGAAAGTCGGTTGTAGGGAGTGAGTTTATAAGTGTAAATCAGCTTCTGCTAATCCATGAAGTCTTTGTAGCCGATTGGTAAAAGCAGATAGGCTTAAATTAGTCTCCTTCTGGCAATGAGGGGGTGAGTTCGATTCTCACCGAAGGCGCTGTTATTCATTGTCATAGAAACAGTGGCCCGAATTAAT
>VCCN01002231.1:1437655-1450615 GCA_006491835.1 Architeuthis dux | reverse complement strand
ACATCTACGAAGATCTTCGTAGAACGCACTGAAAGTCTTACTCTCCCTAACCATTGTCTGTTTCCCATCTCTTATTCGTCCTCCCACGCAGACGAAATGTGGCACAACCCAAACACATTTGGATTGCTCAATTCCATCGGCACATTACCGTAGGTGTCAGGGCATGCCCACTGACCAGACCCCGTTATTGCAATGGGCATGTGCTGCCTGCGAGACGGATCCCCAGGAATCAGCTCTTTTCAGATCTCTCATTTTCATGTTTTTTTGCCATCTTTCTTATTCCAAAGTTCATATATATGCTCTCTCTTCTGCAGGTTTCCTCATCCCTTTACTGTTATAGTCTTTCTGTATTTCCCTTCCTCTGTCACCTTTCATTCTCACCCTCTCTTTAATTCTGAAATGTTTTGTTCAATTTCTTTCTCTCTCCCCACCCCCTGACACCTTAGACATTGAAACCAGAACACAATTGACTCCATTAAGTGGGGTCGATTACTTTTGACAAATCTGAGGTTGGTAGAGGTTCCGTCTATATAGTCAAGGGCAGAGCGCATATGTTAATTAAATGTCACGCCAACACCTTACTAATCTGCGATACTCGACCTCCCACCAAACATTCTTCCACGAAATGTTAATCCAATATCATCCGTTACCATTTTTTCTATTTAATACACGGGTGCATAAAACTACTACCTGAAGTACCCGTCAACACCTGGTTAAATATTTAAGGAGTACACACCCCCCACCAAAAAAAAAAGAAAACTACAGCTTTCAGAATTGTAAAAAGAAAAGAAAGGTCCATTAAATATGCATGCCAATTTGGTTTGTCTGCACGAATGTTTAGGACGTTTGTATAGCGTGACAGACAGACAGACAGGCGGTGTAACACCTCTCACTTATGTATACAGATATTAAAAGTACATACAGATACTGGTAGTACAACCTATTAAAAAGTCTACGTCAGTCGAGGGTATATTTTCAGATATTTACTCTCCTTGCATTACATTACATCTTGAACACTTGGTACTTGTCCCGCCACCCATAATACCAGGGCATTTGACGCAGAGTACTTTGGGGAGAAAGTATGCCGGTGTGTATGTGTGGGAGTGGAAGAGAGAAAGAAGAGAGGTGGTGTGAGGTAGCGTAACGGTTATCATTTCTAAAAAACGAAATCCGCAGACGATGTTTGAATTTCGGCTGAGGCTTTTTATGTTCACTTTGCACTTGCGGAAAGAATTGAATCCTGAGCACCAGATTTATTGAAAAAGGGATTCGTTACTGACATCGTGAAGATCGAACTCACTACAGTAGTAATGATATGCAAGATTGGCTTGCTTAGCACTACTCCGCAGCGAGGCAACCACTATTGATATTTCTTCGGCAGGGCTTAGTATGGCACAAGGCCACAGGCCTGGAACACCCAGTGGAAACTGAACTCACTACAGTCTAATGGTCTACGAGACTAGTTTGCTAACCACTGCATTACAGCAAAGCGTCCCGATGATTATTATCATTGAGTAGCTTTTAACCGAAATTCAAAAACCGAAACGTTCCAAAATCCGAAACTTTTTCAAAGCCAAAATGACGTCACAAGTGGAAAATTCCACACCTGACCATGGGGGTCAAGTGTAGAATTTTCCACTTGTGACGTCATTTTGGCTTTGAAAAGATTCGGATTTTGGAACGTGTAGTATGATTTAAAGACGAGAGATGAGGCCGATTTCTAAAGCATTTAACTCATTCTGACAACAGTAAAAACTTGGTTATCTTTGTTTAACTCTTAAAAGGCGTAAAGCTATATTTACATCGCAAACAGTAAAAGATAAACAAGTCCCAATCAAAACAAACTATTGTAAACGCCAGACCTACATGCTTTAATCACCGTATTTGCTGCTTGTTCTCTCATCTGTACAAAGATATTGTTGAAAATGTCAGAAAAGGCTGCATATACCCCTGTGAGTAACAGAGATAAGAACAAGAGAAAGTGTTTATCTATAGCACAGAAAGTCAGGCTATTGGAGTAACTGGACAGAGGTGTAAATGTGATATCTTATTATGTGGACCTTGTTCCCATCAAGTACCCCAAATTTTGGCAAACCGAAAAGGGACGTATTTTGCCGTGACGTCACTGAAACGTCAGCAGTGTTACCAAGATAAACAAAGTCCATGTGTTGACATCGAAGAAAAAAACTAGCCTGAACTGGTGTCGCTAGTCTGTCTCTGAAATGTTCGAAGTTACTTACATTCGATAAAAATTAGGTTGTTTATAGGTTGTTGTTTTTTTTAAAACTAATAAACTTTCTTTGTTTGTTTATCTTGGTAACACTGCTGACGTTTCAGTGACGTCACCGGTGTCACGGCAAAATACGTCCTTTTCGGTTTGCCAAAATTTGGGGTGTTTGATGGGAACAAGGTCCCATTATGTATATGCAAATATTCCAAAAAGCTTCTGGTCCCAGGCATTTCGGATAAGGGGTACTCAACCTGCACTACTATCACTACTACTACGATAGGTACACAGTCTCTTACCCAAAACCCTTGGGACCAGACATGTTACGAAATTCGGACTTTTTCGGATTCCGGAATGGTAGTGCAGCAGGGGCACGTCTGACTAGTAAGGACATTGAGTCAACTGTGTGGCGTGAGTTGAGCTAAGGCCGTCTCGAAATAACTTCCGGTGTACTCTAAAACGCCTGATTGAGCGCAGTGGAAGTAAACGAGACGACCTTGGTCGGGCGTTGGTGGCGCCGTGTCATGTTTGGCGCCAAACTCGAACTTCGGTCTGCAGACAACATCCATGGAAAAAAAAAATGCTCGGTTTCCAGAATTTCGGATGAGAGATTTTGTACCTGTATTATCCAGGCATTTTTTTTGCAGAATATTAGTACCAATCCGATAATGAGTATAGACAGATTGACATACGTAACGATTCAGAGAAAATGTTTAGCTCGAACAAAGCCGATATAGTCATGCCCGCTAGCGTCTCAAATCTGATCTCTGACCGTAAGCGATGTAATCTCTCCGCGCTTAATTCAAAAGATAAACGCTAAGGAAGTCAGATAATTGATAAGGACTGATACAACGGAATTGGCACAGTCTGCCTGCCTTTGAAAAAAAAGAAGAAGCAGCATGTAACTGCAGCCGACCAAGCGACTCCATGGTTGTCGGCGTCTCTTCTTGCATAGTCTCGTCGTCCCACCTTGTGAGCGGAAGATTGTTTGATTTACAAACAGAACCGGCCTAACGAGCAGGTGGCATGGTGCATCCGTCGAAGACTATTACGCTGTGGAACCCTTTTTTTTTTTTAAATTTTTTGAAAACTTTTTTGTTCCTGTGTAAGAAGCGTTATTTCTGATTGATTATGTCTAAAAGTATAGCAAAATGTCAATTATTCCTTCAAACTTGTAAATAACACTGAAATCAAGGAATGGATAATAAAGACATTTTATTAATTGGGAACCCATATAAGCCCGGCATCGGTGTTAGCGATTGCTAAACGGGCTGCCTTATCGTGCGGCGATCGAACCCGCGTCCATACTGGAAGCAACGGTCCTGAGGTTGTTTCCATGGGTTCCCAATTAATAAAATGTCTTTATAATTATCAAACAACACTGCAACTTTTAAAAATGTTTTTGTTCCTTGGTAATAAGTGTTATTTCCTGATTGCTTTATGTCCAAAATGTATAGAAAATGATTATTATTCTCCTCAAACTTTGCTTTTCTGACCAATTGGACAACGGGTGAATTTGCACATTTTTAATCACATAAAGTAAGAAAAACAACTACATATAACTATCACTATCTTGGCCACAAAAGCAAAGTTTAAAGGGAATAATAGCTATTTTCTATACTTTTTACACATACGTAATCAGAAAATAACACTCACCACCCAGGAACAAAAAAAGGGTTGTTATCGTTGAATGGAGGTGCGAGGTAGTGTAACGGTTACAAGAACAGAAAACAGAGTTCGAATCCCAGCTGTGGCTGCTGGTGTTCACTTATCACTCATACCCTTGTGAGGAAAAGATGGGAATTCACATCCATGCACTGTTCCATCGCCAGTCATTATGACCGAAAAAAATGTCTCGTCACTGGCATGCTCTGATGATTGATGGTAAACAGAGTGAGTGGGTGAGAACTCGGTCAAACCCCACTTTCAGAAGCATCTTAACGCCCAGATATTAGTAAAAATAGTAAGCTGTTAAATCTATTGTCAGCTTTGACATGGGTCTGTCATTGTTTAGTGCCAGCAAGGTGATAAGTTATTACATAAAGAGTGTGCCAAAATGTTACCGCTTGATTTCAAAAGATTTGGGCTTATGACTGGATCTAACGAACTATGACGAAACTGGGCTATATGTTGTTTTTTTTTAACTATTTGCAAAGGTTTTGCACTTGCTATACAGAACGCATTAGTATAGAATAAGTTTAATGGGTTGGGGGAAATCAAGCCTACAATTTAAGAATTAAACATCAATGAAGAAAAAAAGAATTCCACAGACATAATTAGACTAGAGAAGAAAAATTGGTTGAGTTTTTGGAGTCCCAGGAGAACTTGGACCCAGAAATAATTGAAACATTTTATTCAGATCACCAGTCGGAATCATCCGGATTGATTCCGGAAACATTAAAGTTAATCTTTTGACTATTTTCATTTGTTAGGGATTAACATTGTTGCTCGGAGTTACTTTCTGCTTTCATCGTGTCTCTCTCTCTCTCTTCCCTTCGTCACACTCGTTGTCTTTTTTCCCTTTCTCTCCTCTCTTTGTCCCTTTTCACCTCTGCTCTTTCACTAATCGTTTCCTCTTTAGTAAGTGTGGGTGGGTGGGTTCGAGTGTGTTTAACATATGATTTGCTGTGTAAAATAAATGTTTTCTCATCATTAATCTGCGGACCTGTTGATGTACCTACGTAGTTATACACAATTTATAGCATAAGACCCGTTTTAAAAAATGAAAATAAAAGTTACCTAATGTGCATGAAAAGTTGTCTTGAAACCAATGGAAACAGATTTGGCCGAAACGTTGTGAACAAATTAACACAGACGATGAAAATAGTCCAATCATACAAAATGATTATGATTGGGAATCAATTATACAAATTATAACATTAAAACCTATGCAAATTAGATGTAATTATTTCAAGGCAGTCAAGTCTTTTTCATATTTTACAAATGCAAAATGAAAACAAAATCCAACCATTAGTTTATTAGTATTCTGTGAGAAAGACTTAAGTCTGAGAGGATTTAATATAGTTAATATTTTTGGAATGTTGATGCCGTGGGAATTAGCGAATAACACAGGCCTACAATAAATTTGATATTGTTGTTTTAAGTAAACGTACATGTAATTTGGGAAAATGCCTTTAAATAACGACAAAATTACCAATTTTTAGTAAAAATGCTGATATGCTATAGAAAAAAAAAAATTTGACCTGATGGACAAAAACCGAGGCGATTTTTGAAATCAGCACCAACAAATAGTTTTTAAAAAAAAGGTATCAGAATGAAAACAACAGTCAGGTCATAATATTTTGTATGCCTTAGTAATCATTATTATCAAAATTGAAGTTAACAGCGAAAACCCAGTTTAAAATGTAGACCTAACAGAAAATATTGGGTAAAAAAGTAATCATGAACTTGCATTTTTGGATCATTTCCAAAATAAGGACGTATGATCTAGTCTACTCGACTAGAACTTAGTGAGTCTTGAGCGTTTCATGATGAATGACCTGCCGTTTAGACAGACATCGCTGATTGGAGAAAAGTACTTAATATTTCAACTTACAAAAATTATTTCTTTACCGGATCTACCCGCATATAAAACGAATTTCCCCCAAAATGTTTGCTTCAAGAATCCTCCGGCGCATTATACCACGAAAGTTATGATTTAAAGTAGGCATGACGTTGAAGCGAGTGGTAGCCGCACATACTGGTTCGCCTGAATATTTCCTGCCTAACGATTCATTACATCTATTCTAAATAACATGATAATAAGCTGTCTCTTTCCTACGATGCGTTACCCAAACCTTACCGACGGAGGCTCCCCCCCCCCTCCAAATTACCTTTGCCAAATCATGAGTGCGTTTTATACGCCGGTGCGCATTATAAGGTGTAAAATACGGGCTATGTGCATTGCTGGTGGAGAGTTAAAAACAAACAAAAAAGCGGATAAGTGGAATGTTATGTGTGATTTTATACATCATACTGAAGGGTTTTTTGGTTTTTTAAAAATAATAGTCTTTTCATAATAATAGTCTTTTCATAATAATATTAACTATGAAGTTAAGAAATAACCACAATCAATACTGTTAAGGAAAATAATCACGTATATAATCATGTATCAAAATCAAATAATTCCTTGACCTAGTAGATTATCGGGGTCTATGCTGGGCCCTTCATTGCATTTATCAGGGTAACGGGGGCTGCTTGGAAATGCCCATTCCCTCTCCAAGTAACACGCGACAGCTTGTACTGGGTTATACGGTACCAATAGCAGGGAATAGACTCTGATTGACCAATTGGGGGTGTTTGATTCATGCCTTTCCCAGAAGGGCATTAGTGCGACGTGAACACAAATCCTGAATTCGAACTCAGTACGCCGATTCCATTTCCTGTACTGTTAACCGTTAGGCCAACTCCTTACCTCCATAAGTGTGTGTGTGTGTGTGTGTGTGTGTGGTTATTAAGCTTGGTTTAGTTTTATTCATCACGAGGTCACAAGTATGAGGCACCCAGTGAGGATCGAACTCACTAGTAATGGTTGCTAGTCTAGATCGTTAACCATCACCCCATGAGTCGTCGTCGCCGCCACTATTTATAAACATAGGCGTAAGAGCCAGAGGGGACAAGGTGGGCAACTTCCCCCCCAATTCGGGCAAAACTATGGGGAAAATTGGGCAATTGATATTTTTTGCTTCCAAGAAAGGTAGAAAATAATATTTTTGTCAAGTTGCATGTTGTGTCTGTGTAAAATTTCGGGCAAATCAAGTCCTCTGAGTCTGAGTTCCCATACGCCTATGTGTGTAAATGTATATGAATGAATGAATGAATGAATGGCTTGGCTTCGCGAACGAAGGGGATGGTTTTCCACAGCATTTGGACCATACGGCGGGGCCAATGTGCGGAGTAAACCTCCAGCCTAAGCAGTGTAATTTTAAGGTGAAATGCGACTTGTCCAGGGTCGACCCCACCCTTTAAGCCAGCGGGTTACATCCTATGGTCCACCGGAGTGGCACGGATAGGAGCAGAGCCCATAGGCCGTAGGTTTGAGAGGCGTGTCCCTCTCCTGACAGATGCCCGAGCTAGCTATAGGGGTCTGTCGCCCCCCTACCTTGTGGGGATATTCCGACAGTAAGGCTGAAATATTGGCATACATAGAAGCTGTTTTAGTAAATACGATAAAATACGCATCATTTGTATTCTACTATGTATATAAGTTAGCATGCGTGTTTGCGTTGCGGAATTGAAAATACACAAACTATAATATGTTCAAGAATTAAAAGTTAAAGGATTCGTGTCTTATGCCGATTGGTCAGTGGCTAGTGATGTAACGACGTCGAACCTAAACAATTTCACTTATTCATTGAGTCAACACTGACATCATTAGCGTTGGGAAGACTGACTCAAAGGCAAGCTAAAAAAATAACTATTTCAAGGAGGTGGGAGAAAGGCACCAAAAGTCGTTGTCAAACGCAAATATTCACTTTACCGAAGTTTGTGTCGTGTAGTTAGTTTTTAAAAAAGGAAACGATAGAATTTCGAAAAGATAGAAAGATAGATGAGCCTGCTTTAGAGCTATGCTAAGAAAATATCTTAATGGCCGAGATAATTGCATATTCCCCACTGGTGCCAGAGATTCGGTGTTCGAAACTAGATGAAAGCGAGGATTTCGAATGCTGATTTCTAAGTTTTGTAGGTGACTCTTCACTTAGAAGAATGGCGGAAAACAATCTTCCTACGCACATTTTCCCCAACCTCGTTTGTCATAATGCAGTTCTTAAGCTAAGGATAGGAAATATTGATAGTTGTAAAGTGCCTTGGATTGATAGATATGAATAGACAGATTCTATATAGATATATATTAGAGATATATAGATATGGAGGTGCGATTGGAGTAACGGTGAAGGCGCGGACAATGGAATCGGCGCCCCGAGTTCAAACTCCGGTCGAGGATGCTTATGTTCACTTCGAACTAATCCAACTCTTCTCTACCCCCCCCCCCGCCCCCAGATATGGGTAAAATAGCAGGGAAGATTATGCTCACTAGCCTTGGGGGGGGGGCAACCAGCCTTGGGGGGACAACTCTGATTCCAAACCAGGAAGTGGAGCCCCCTTAAGACGGTTTGACAGCCCTTCCTGCAGCCAAGCTCATGGCAGACGTATTGCTCTCCGCTTTCCTCTGAATTACATCAGCGAGGCAGAGACGTGGATTCTGACGACTGGGCATCCCACGATCAGCATAGGCTTCGCCCAGTTATGCGCCCTGGAGAGGACACTCTAGTGTCGTTCCATTGTCTGTAGATTGATTGATTTGTTTAACGGCATATCAACCCTTGATGGGTCATTTATTGCCGAAATCAATTAAAGATTCCCCAAAATAGAGTCTTGCGACTTTGGTGAACGGTTATTTTTTAAAACTAGAATCTTTTCGTGCAAAAACAGGCAGCCCCTATTTGGGGGAGGGGTCTTGCCCCCCCCCTGCAGGGGGCGCAGTCGGCGTATTCTAGGCCCCAGCCGACAGGGCTGATTTTCTGTAGAAACAAAACGTAGGCCATTCATAGAGATATATAGATAAATAGATAGCAAATCTCTATTTATTTATCTATCTAAGTTTATCTTACTACAGGAGAGAAATGAACTATGATTATAATATAATCGTCATTTTTAAAACCTGATCGTTGTTTTTTCTTCACCT
Source organism: Architeuthis dux (assembly GCA_006491835.1). Classification (NCBI taxonomy): domain Eukaryota; kingdom Metazoa; phylum Mollusca; class Cephalopoda; order Oegopsida; family Architeuthidae; genus Architeuthis; species Architeuthis dux. Next base: position 1,441,703 of record VCCN01002231.1, on the reverse strand, counting down.
GACGTTTCAATCCACCGTTAGATCATAGAAGTAAATTGCACTAACATATAGACATGTCCGAATAAATACTTATAATTAAACAATTTTCATATTACAGGTGATAACAAACCAGACTCACATCACTAAAAATGATAATGACGGACAAGAGCGTAAAAGATGGACGAATGTAACAGACTTTACTAAGTAGCAGGGATTAAACCACTAAATCACGGGCGAGGTCCGTGAGTAGCAAGCCAATTGTAATTGGTTCGGTGTCTCCTGGTTGTGCGATTTCTCTCTTTTTAAGAATTGAACTTTTTCTACAAAATCTTCAGAAATTCGATTCCTGTTCTGAGAAAGGGGATGTGAAAAATAAAATCTACTTCCATCCTCCGCCCAAGTCACGGAATTACACATCATGTGCAAACCACAACGTGATATTTACAATACAGGTATCCCCCGCTTTACGAAAGTTCACTTTACACCACTTTTTCACTGTTACGAAAAGGGCGAAAAGCGAGAATAGCATTGAGCGTTTGTTTTGCAGCGAGCCGTTATAGAGATAGCACGCACCCCATCTCTCTCTCGCAAACCACATGATATTTACAATACAGGTAACCCCCGCTTTACGAAAGTTCGCTTTACACCACTTTTTCATTGTTACGAAAAGGGCGTTGAGCGTTTATTTTGCAGCGAGCCGTTGTAGAGATAGCATGCACCTCATATCTTTCTCTCTCTCACACACACACGCAGTCAGTCTCCTATATCTCCCACCAATCCAACCTCCGACGACTCAGCTTAATATACCATCATCAACATTTTGGGTCTGGGAACGCTTAAAATCTTTTCCCATATAAATTGATTTACACCATTTCGGCTTACGAAATGTTTTGTTTTTTTACAGGAAAACTTTAATTACGGATAGTGGGGGAAACCTGTATTTATAAACGCAAACTCCACGGATTTTAAAAGAATGATAATCATCTTTCTCGGCAAGTTGGATCCTAGAGGTTCTTCAAAAACGCAAAAGAATCTCTTATATTAATATCCGAATATTTTCAGATTTATGACTTAGACGCCATTATATTATTGTTCAAAAACTAGTCAAAACAATTGCACTCTGTACATTTAAAACCAGACGACTATTCATATTATATATCTTCAGTGTGTTTGCGGTTATGAATGTCTTCAAAGTAGCATATGAAATACAGTCTCGAATGTTCTGGCTTTCATGCTTAGACCTCAACAAAGAGATTTAATCGCAAACTATTTAAATTGAGAAAATAAATTAGTTTTTTTTTCGAAATAATAACTCCTGTTCGCTTTTTTAATGCTAAATAGGACAATTTCTAATTGCTTTCTATAAGATAAAGCAGGCACAGAACCAGGAAGGGGGTCTAGACTCCCCCACGCTGCTTGACAAAGCACACTTCATTTTCCTATTTTAAATACGGTGTCACCCATAAATGAGTACACCCCTACAACATTTTAATAAAAGGTTAATTTTCTTCTAAATCAAATATAGTAGGATTTTATTATTTCCAGTGAAACATTACAAAGGTATTATTTATGACCAAACGTTACAGGTATTATGAAACATTACACAGGTATTGTTTATGACCAAACGTTACAGCATTGAAACTGTTGCCAAAAATATTTTTTCGTAGTGACGTACTCATCTTTGGATGGCAACATTTTCATATTTTTGACAACAGAGTTTCAATGCTATACTGTTTGGTCATAAATAATACCTGATAATATCCGTTTTGATTGTGTAATGTTCCACTGGAAATAATAAAATACTGCTGTTTGGTTTAGAAGAAAATTAAATTTCTATGATATAGTGCCGTACTTATTTATGGGCGATACTGTAACCAGATACAGGGATTTTATAAATTAAAAATCCCAAGTATTCCAAAGTAATCATAAATTAACATTTAAAAAAAAACAATCTGCAAGTAAGATGTCTTCCATCCTATTCTTTAAAAATACAAATTATTTATTGGTTCCGTGATAACTTTCTTTGATTAATTCTTGTTTACTTTACTCTTTTGTCAATTCCAACGCTAAAAAGCTACGACTCAAATACGAATGAAAAATGCCATCTCGCATATTTTCTAGTTTTTGATGTTTGAAATCAGTTCTATTTCAAGTTTTTATTTGTAGAAAAATATTATTTTTTCAATTTAGACCCAAATCTGCTCAAAATTCTGGATTTGCACCTATAAGGGCCCGAGAAAAGTTGTAATATATTTGTCACTAAAGATAGAAGAGGCTCTATAAGATGTTGATGAATACATCTACCTAGGACAGGTAATAAAGCTAGAGAAAGACCATGACAGCGAAATAAAATGACGCATAATGATAAGTTGGAAAGCATCCGATATGAATAGAGACATTTTGAAGAGTACCATGCCAATGTGCTTAAAGCGTGAAGTATACAACGGTTGCATAATACCAACTATGATTTACGGATGCGAAACATGGAAATTAACAAAATGAGCTGAAAACCAACTTAGAATAGCACAGAGCCACGGAAAGAGCAATGCTAGGAATAACTCTAAGAGATAGAAAAAGATCAACTTGGATAAGAAGGACTAGAGTGAAAGATAGTATACAAATAATTAAGCAGCAAAAATGGAGATGGGCTGGCCACCTAGCAAGAAGAGATGACAATAGATGGGGAGAAAGACTAAGCGATTGGTGCCCATGGGACAGTAAACGCAGTAGGAGAAGCCCAGACACAAGATGGAGGGATGAAATAGAAAAAGAATTGCCGGTAAGATGTGGCAGAGGTTGGCACAATCTAGGTCGTCATGGAAGGAGATGGGAAAGACCTTTGTCCAACAGTGGACATATGACTGATGATGATGATGATGATGATGATTTTTATTCTGGCTTTTTCAGTCTGTTACTTAATTAGGAATATTAAACCTATTTTCAAAATTGCTAGCTAGTGCCCCTACGCTGGCTACGGCATCAGCCGTACATGTCCGGGCTTGCCATATCACAAGTTCTACTTGCCTCGGCTTGCAATATGTGAAATAGACTTCACTCACTTCACCGTTCTCAAAAGCAGTTTTACATTTTGAACGAGATTTGACGAGATTTTAAACGAGAGAGAAGAGTGTAGATTCGTGACTCAGAGACCGGAAACTGAAACAATAAATAAATAACCAGATAAGAAAGTGATTTGCCGGAAGCTAAGGACATTGTGTAGACAACCTGGGGTGGATTTGAATTGACAAGTGGCAGGCGTTGAAGACAAGAAATAGGCCTTTAAATACCCCCAAAGACATCCAATCCTAATTGATTAAATTTAAAGAAAAGTTAATTGCATTTAATTGGAAATTCCGTCTACAGGACGTAAACTAAATCGCGTGTACATGTGAAACCTGCGTGTGCATAAATATATAATTGAATATTAATGCAACTATAGACTTGTGTATGCGCGTAGAGAAAAAAATAAAAAATAATATATATATAAGTTATAAGAGTACACACACACAAACATTATAACTCAAGAACTATACATCGTAGACAAAAAATATAAAACTACAATCGTATCCAGCACGTCCCAATCTACCTACAGCACACATTTTGGGGTCGAATTTGAGAAAATAAATATTTATAGATTTTTTTTCACGATTTTTGCGGCTGAAATTTATCCAGCCGAGAGCCTGTAACAAACTGTCAATGTTTTAGGAGTCAGTTAAAAGTAGGTCATGTGTCCGGGGGTTTGGGAGGTGGCCATATACAAATACTATCCAGACAACTGCTGTAGATAACACCCCCCACTTCCGCATGATCTATCAGAAAATCGTCCGATATGGAATTGGCGAACCGAGGTCAATTTCCGGCTGTTCATGTCGCACTAATAGATTTGAGAAAGGCATGAACCTATTTCTCTCAATAGATTACTCCCTGTTGTGTGTTCCATTTAACCCAGTAAAACCTATCGCAAATAATTTGGAGAGGAGATGTGACCGCATTGCCCAGAGAAATGCCTTGAAAGATCAAACATGGTACCCCGACGATCTACTAGGTCATAAGATAATTTGATTTTTTT
>VCCN01002231.1:1417328-1429136 GCA_006491835.1 Architeuthis dux | reverse complement strand
TTTCCACATTGTCTAACCATACCCATCATTGCAATCAATATAACAAGGCGTGCATTGTGGTTTTGAATGCTAAATTTCTGGAAAATGCTTTTTGTTATAGAATTAAATTGTTAAATGTAAGAGTGAGTTTAAAAGTGTGATTCAGCTTCTGCTCATCCATGAGAGTCTTAGTGGCCGATTGGTAAAAGCAGCTAGGCGTAAACTAGACCCCCGCTGGCAATTCTCACCGAAGGCTTATTCTTTATTATCCGACCGCGCTGTTATTCGTTGCCGTAAAGGCCTGAATTGAAAGTTGTATATAAAACAACTGAAATTAAGATGAAGGTAAAAACTAGTCAAATTTGATAAAAAGGAAAAATGTGTTACAATTATTTCGTCCAATCCAATAAAGATTGAAAAAAAAGTTGTTTTTTCTATCCTTCTAAAATCTTAGAAAGGACTGTGCGCACAATACCTTGCTTTCCCAATCTTTGACTAAAACATCACAAATAAACTTGAATCATAGTCTGCACAACAAACCTTACCAAATAATAAAGTCATTCATCTTCCTCTGCAAGTTTTGATATATCAATCGTTGGAATATAAGACCCAATTTTAATACCCGAGATAAGATAATAAATTAAAGTAGCGAATCAGATTTGGCCTTCGTGCAGGATAATAATCTTCAAATAATTTTTTCTAAAAGAACAACTAATAAAACTATAGACGCCACCAAAATACGGTGACCAAAAAAAGGATTACAAATACCTTTTTGTATGCAAATAACTGTTTTATGGAACAGCTAGGTAATTATTTTTAAATTAAATATTTATTTTAAAAGAATTGACAGGATGATTCGTATTAATAGAAGCTGACATTCAAATAAACTATTTGTAGGAAATAGGATTTCAAGTGATAGTTTCGGGTCGGGGTTAAGTATTTTAGTAATATTCAGTTCTATAAAGTTAATCTTCACTTAGTCAAGATTAGTGAAGTCATCTCGGAAAATAAATACGCAAACGCATGTACACAACTATGTATGGGTGGGTGAATATTTAACTATATGTTTACGTGGTTAAGTATGTAATATGAAGTATAAGTTTTTGTTGAGTCTATAAAAAGATATCCGTCCCATCCGAATGTGGAATCATACGTGTGACAAAGTGATAACTAAAAGCCTAACAATGTAGACAGTAGGGTTGTCTTCATTGCTATAGGTACACAATCTCTTATCAGAAATTCGGAAAACCTCCGAAAACCGAACATTTTTCCATGTATGTCGTCTGCAAACCAAAGCTCACATTTGGCGCCAAACATGACCAGACGCAAGCCACGCTCAAACAAGATCGTCTCTTCTGCTCCGCTCTACCGGGACCTTGTAGAGCACAGCGGAAGTTATTTCGAGACAACCTTGGCTCAACCCACGACGCACGATTGTGCTCAGTGTTTCTACTAGTCAGACGTGCCACTGCTGCTAACAGATGTTTTGTTAAGATATTTTCTGTAGTTTTGGGAAGGGTCATTAAATATTCAAATGATTCTTCGGACGATTTTTACACCTGAAGAATGCCGAAGAATAGATCGGCCGAAACGTCGTGTTTACAACACAAATAACAAGAAGGAGTTCAATCGTCCGAAGAACCATTTGGATATTTTGTTGTTTTGTTTTTTTTGGTGATTTTTAAAAACTTTTATTTGAAGACCATCAACATGAAAAAGAGCTACATATTCCCCTGCGCGTAACAGTCAGAAGTAGAAAAGGAAGTATCTGTCATTATCGATACGGTACCATTCCGAAATCCAAAGGTTTCTGGTCCCAAGGGTTTCGGATACGAGAGTACGTACCTGTACCGTATATAACACGATGCGTGTTCCAGAAAATCGACAGGGCGCCTCTCATTTTGACTCCTTGATCAAATTCTTACAATTAAGCCAAACATGTTGCGTTGAAGTAAGATCCTTCCCGCAATAGAACTGATTCCTGATGACACTCTTGACACGTTTAGCGTGATGGAATTCGAACAACAACGCCTTCTATTTCACCGTTCTCTCCTTACATTCAAAGAGGCGACCGCAGGAAACTTTCTGCACACTCTTGAACCCCTCCCTTCTGAGATCTTTCTCTCTCTTTTTTTAAAAAAAGATCTTCTTGCTTACACGATTGTCCCTTCTTATGAAAATATATCTGATTCATAGTTACGCAGCGAGACGTTTCTCTGTGCTATTCAAGCAACATTGTTGCTGCATCAGGCGATTTTAAAAACAATAACTTCGGCTGACCGGGGGCGCTTATGGGGGTCTGGGAGCTCCCCCAGACAATTTTTGAAATTATGTATCCAAAATTGGCTAAATAGCGTTTCAGGGCATAACAAATGCTGAAATTAAGATAAATAAAAAAAATTTTTTTTTTAAATTCCTAGGGTCTTGAAGGTTGTCAAGTGTTGAGACGAAAAGATTTAAAACTCGGAAGACGCTCAGAAAACAATATAAATAAAAAAAAAATTTAGATCTTAAATAAAAACGTCGTTTTCTTCGGGAGCTCTGAGATTACTAGCAACTGAGCCCAAACGTGATGGCTAATTAGGATTTGGGTCTGTGGTTGTCGATCTGCATATTATTGCTCGCGCTATTTACTCCAAGTGGAGAGGCCTGCCTAGAAAATAACATTTGAAATCCCGGCTTTGCGCCGGGCTCGAACACCGACATCTGGCACTGGCTGGAAATATGTAACTATTTCAGCCACAATGTCGAAGATTTCTCCGGATTCATCAAAATGTTCTTGAGATATCTAAATATATTTCAAATGTATTCAACTCCTTGTTATTTGTGTTGTAAACACGACGTTTCGGCCGATCCATTCTTTGGCCTTCTTCAGATGTAAAATCCGAGTGTGATGGGTTAAACAGAAGTTAAGTTTAAAGTGTGTGTGTGGGGGGGGTAGCTCTTATAGCACATGGCCCGGGTGTTTCTGTGTGTTTGTCTTGTCGGGTTTAGATTTGTTAGAGAAGTGGAAGCCACATCGGATTGAAATCCGCACTTGTCTGGCTAATGCATTTAGTCGACATTTTGAGGTGAGCTGCCTCTTTGTTTACAACGCAAATAACAAGAAGGAGTCCAATCGTCCGAAGAACCATTTGAATATTAATGACTATTAATGACCCTTCTCAAAACTATAGAAAATATCTCTAGATATATTTGTTCGCAAGATGACTCAAGATGTGTGATGAGTTATGCAATCGCAGCAGAAAGAACGTGTTTAGACGGGATTAACCTTCTAGTTTTTTGTGATTTATTTATTTATTCAATCTGATGGGCGGCGTCTCTGTTGAAGACGCTACGTTAGGATCCAGTCTACCACAAGAGAATGACCCCAAACTTCTGAAAAAGTCATGGAAGCACATTGGGGGCGGATCCAGCCTGTTGAGCTGACCATCTTCCGATTTTCTTTTGTGGGGGAGGGGCATTTATGGGAGTCTCAGAGCATGCTCCCCAGAAAATTTTGAAAATTATGTATTAAAGATTGGCTAAATGGCATTTCAGGGCATATCAGATACTGAAATTAAGATAAATAAACATTTTCGGAAAATACTTAGGGTCTTGAAGGTTGTCAAGTGTTGAGACGAAAAGATTTAAAACTCGGAAGATACTCAGAAAACAGTATAAAGATTTTCCGAAAAATTCTGAAGCTCTTCCAAAAGACCCTGGAAGACCCCTGGATCCGCCCCTGGATGCTTGTAAAATTGTTTTTGGATTTACCGTATTTCGTTGTTGTATGACATACACTCTTAATCCAATTTAGCACCCCAAAAGTGTGTATACGTTATAATTTTGGGCGGTAATCGATGCTGGCATATATCACGGTACCATGACAGCAGAAATATTTCCAATAATAATCAAACCTTTAAAAACTAGTGTGCGTCTTATACGGCGTGAAATATGCTACTTTAAAATAATTAGATAAAAAAGGAACACTTTCCCCCCAAATTCAAAGTAAAACCTGCAACCATCAAATTGCGTAAAAATAGAAAGTAACCCAGAAAGACAATTGTTAGTAACAACTTGGTAATATTTCATTGCGAAATACATCAAAATATTATCAAAAATTAACAACACCTTGTTTGTGGAACTAATATTGATTTCATTATTTTTGTGACTTGCAATTTTCTGAAGGACAAAGTTTACATCAAAATTATTATTTCAGCAAGGAGTACTAAGACAAAATGCAATTACCAGAATTCTCATTTATCATCTAGTTTTTTTGTTTTCTTTTTTTTTTTGGGGGGGGGTATTTTAAACTTCTCAAGTTCTGGTCAATGGGGTGAAGAAGGTTACGCTCACCTTTTGAGCTATTTTGTTTTTGGAAGAGAAGGGTTTGATGTCTTATAAGCCGTCAAACAGGGCCTCCGAGAGGAAACTTATAAGGCGATGCAAAGCTGTTTTCGTGAACCATACCCCACCCCCCCCAACACACACACATACTACACAAACACCCTCGTCTTTTAGCCATCCCGTTTTCATCTGCTATAACCCTTTTAGCACGTCATACTATATTCACTCGCTGGTAAAGGGGCCCCTTTAGCCCACCGATGCAACCCCTCTCAGAGAGCCTACTGTCAAATACGGTATGTTCCGCTCTCTCTCAAAAACACTTGCCGGTATTAATCTGTGTGTATAGATGTTTATGAACGAAGCTGTGCTTAGTCTGGCACAAGGCCACAGTAGTTGAGCAGTCAGGGAAGATCAAACTCACTGCGCCAGCAGTGGTCTGCGTGACCTGTTACCTATTGTTCAATGGTAGGCGCAAATTTGTGCATATAATTTATATATACATATGATTGTATGGCAGAGGTAATTTGACAATGTGGAAATGAAAGATTGAGAAAAGCGTGTTACGTCTCAAACATTTATTATCATTAAGATAAGCCTTGGTACATTTCATAGAGTTTCATTCTACGTTTTCAGAAGCTCTTTTGCAGTGCAAAAAACACACGGTTGTGCAGTCCGATTTCTCACATGTTACTTCTACCATTCTGTCAAATTACCTCTACCATTCTGTCGGATTACCTTACATCCACATAACAAGCATAATTGTATACACGCATTATAAACCTGTTAACGTTAGATATTATCTGAGGGGAGGGTCTCAGTATTATTTGACATAATCAAATAGACACACCCATGTGTGCATGTGAATCTTTGTGTATGTATGTGTGAGAAAGTTTAGAAAAAATGCCAAATGAAATTGACTAACCATTTATTATTTACGGTACAGTTTCCAAAATAAATAAGTCGAATTAAATAAAAGATAAAATATATCGAGTAAATTTCAAATTTTATTCACACGATGGTTTGGGTAGTGCCTATAATATTTAGCGCACTGGGAACCGTTGGGAGAAATTCTGTAAAATGCCGAGACTGTCCAGACTATTGGTAGGGGGTCGGCAAGAGATATGAGGAGATTTGTTGTCAATCAATCACCAGGTGTGAGCATGCAGATGCACGAGAAATAATAACAAGCCGCCCCCCCCAGTCGTCAGCAATGGTGTAACAGCTAGAATGAACATGGGATAAGTGTTGGGAAGGTTGGGATAGTACAAACCACAGCGCTGCTGTGATCTGCGAGAACGCCGAGAGGAGGGCTGGAGATCTGAAAAGACTTGCTGTCACTCATTCGTCAGCGATGACCACCAGACATCTGGTGTGAATATGCAGACTCATGACGACTACGACTACTACTACTACTAATAGTTGCAGAAAAAAGAAAGAGGCAAAATGTGTTGACAGCCGAGACCACGGCAATGTTAGGGTCGATAATAGTGCAGGGCCCCTCTCCTCCCTACTAGACCTCATTAGCAAGCTGTATATTTTAGAAGAACTTAAAAATACACTAGTATTGGCGATACGAAAGTAGAAGCAGAAAAAGCTATTAATTTTGTTAAGTGCTAAAATTAGGATTCAAATCAAGAGAAGGGTAACTAAAAATCTAACACAAGCAGGTAACTTGGTGATGTTGAAATTGGTTAGTGGAAAACACCAGATGTCCAAAAACAATGGTCTTTTTGTCCACTCGGTAAGTACAAAAAGAAAAACAGGATTTGAGAACTTCTTTTTGGACATCTTGCTGTCACTCGATCTCCAGTGACACCTGGTGAGATCATGCAAATGCATGAGTAATAATAATAATAATAATAATAACTAGTTGCACCAATCATCCAAGCATTGTAGTTCTGCTTATGAAAATCAGCATGCAAAATCCAGCTTGAACCAGGGTTGCCAGATTTCGGTTATTGTACCCTTTTTTTAGACCTGATGTCCGATTCAAAATTTTAAGAATCGGACATCCAAATTGTCCGATTTTAAGGCCCCACTCAGCGTTGCCAACTTAGATATTTTACATCTAAATTTAGATTTAAAAAAATTTTTTTTTTTTAGATATCGGATATCTATTCTAGCCACTTTTAGCTATTTATTTTAATTATTGTGAAAATAATCTAGCTACTTTTAGCCACAATCAGCTATTTCTAGCCATCATTTTTTCTGTCCGAATTTGACAGATTTCGAGCAGAGATGACTAATTTTGTCAGATTTGGGAACACTATTGTCCTTTTTTGAGAAAACCGATCTGGCAACCCTGGCTTGAACACCGACTATTGGCGCCTGTATGAAAATTGGCAACTACTTCAAGCAACCAGGAGACGTCACTCATATTACTAATATGAGAGACCCACTAGCAATACCCAGCAATACCCGTGGACATTCCGTGATTATTTTGAAAACTATAAAAGATTGTTGGAAGTTTATAAAAGAACCATAAAATACATAATTTCTTTTGAAATTCTACTTTTTTTTTTTGGAAGCGTTTGATTCTTGAGAAAATTGTGTGGGTGTAATCAAAATGAAAGTAAACAAATTAAAGAAATATTTAACTCGATTAAAAAAAGCTCATTTAATATTTAACTCGATTAGTATAGAATTTAATATGTCCTCAAAAGTTGATATAAACTAAGAAAATGTAATACCTACCCTAATTCTACCCCGCTCTTTCCACCCTTCCCCTATCCTCCTCCCCGGCAATCTTAGACGTCCGCCTACGAGTCCAAGTGGTGCACTTTTCTTTCTTACCCTCTTATTAAACTACCTAACTTGCTTTTCTGCACACTTCCACTCCCCACTACCTTCTTATTAATTTTTTGTTCTAAATCACTGAAATGAACGAAGTAATAAACATTTTAAAAATTCACAATCTACCATACCCTAATTTCTGACACCCATCGCTGGCCATTCAAACCAACGTCTTGCCTCTGAGCTATCGAAGCGAATTCGAAAATCTATCAGATACTTTAGTTTACGTATAACACCATTACTGAAATAATGACACATGAATGATAGGAACGTATGTATGTACAAACAAGTGTATTAATATATAGATAATAGGAAGATTAACAGTCATATAAAATCGTATTAAAAAGGATCATCATCATTGTTACTTTGCTCTCCTCCTTGAGCATGCATGCAAGATTTGTTTGGGCGAATCAGACTTAGTATTATATAGAAATAGATGAAAATCAGTTCATTATTATAAGGGTGAGAACGAACGCAGACTCCACAAACTTTCTCGCGAAGGGGGAATTTTGGGGAATTTTGCACACATATACAGCCTATTTGCGGCCTGTGGAACCGTTTTAGGCACTGGGTAAAGTCAAAATTTCAAAAAAGAAGTTGTTCAAGAGTAAATTAACTATTGTAAAATAATATAATAGATGAAAAATCACATTAAATAAATATAGAGTGAATTCCATTATTGAACAGACTCCTTAAAGACTCGCGTCTTAAGATGTATATCTTTATTATAAGCGGAGATTCATCACGCACAGAACCACAGAAAGGGCAGGTTGATTCTGTTGCATCAATCATCCAAGCATTGTAGTTCTGCTTATCTCTAAAATCAGCATGCAAAATCATGGCCTTGGCTTGAACACCGACTATTGGAGCCTGTATGAAAATAGGCAACTACTTCAACCAACCAGGTCACGTCTCTCATATTACTAATATGAGAGACTAACTAGCAATACCCGTGGAGATTCGGCGATTACTTTGAAAACTATAAGATTGTTGGAAGTCTATAAAGAATCATGAAATACATCATTTCTTTTGAATTTCTACTTTTTTCTGAAGCGTTTGATTCTTGAGAAATTTTTGTGGGAGTAATTAAAATCATGAAAGTAAAAAAAGAAAGTAAAAAAAAAATTAATTAAAAAGGTTACCTAATGACATTAGGTAACCGTGGCGTGATTAAATGAAGACACGTCACGCCGCTAATCACGTGACTAAGTACATATCGCGGAATCACGTGACCAACTAAGTATACGTCATGCTGATGTGGATTTAACTACGGAACGCATATAGAGCGACTAGCAAGCGTTCTTAGAGAAGAGTCCTCCCCTGTCTTTCGAGTGCCGGGCGCTTTGGCTCGGTTCCGGGCGCTTCAACCTCACTTTTTGTTCTCTCTCCATTCTGTGTCTGGTTAAAGTGAGGGCTGTCAACAACAAAACAGCGAGTTGTGTTGTTTTTCTACTACTACACCAGAAGATCACTGACCGTTACATTATTTATATTGCACTGTGTGTGTATATGTATGTATGTATATATATATATATATATATATAGTGTATTTGGGCAGTAATCCTTCATTAATGCAAGTTTGGTTGAATACAACAGACAAGAAAAACCTTTACATATTTTAGGTTAATTTTCTCTGTTTACGCACAAGAGAACGTATGTTCGGATTCAAATTATATAAATAACGTCCAAACGATATATCGAAACGAGCGCTTTCGACAGTGCGTTCAGTCATTTTCAAGTTCATGAAATGTTATTGTTTGCACTGTTTTTAAATAGTACCCAAATTGATAGCGATGCTTAGTTGGCGTGCAAGGCAATTGATGGGCGAATGTAAAATTTGGTAGAAGGGGGTTTCAGATGTTAGTTGTTGAACACATTTAAAACTCCCTGGCCGTGACCATAAGAGATTTTGTTAAGGGTTGGATTTTAAAATTGTTATTAGAAGCGCTTCCATTAACCAAAAAGATGAAAAGGGCCTATATATATATATTTCTTCTAGGACAACAACATCTATAAACAGAGGAAGCCGAGTGTTTTAGATAATAATAACCGGCGGATAACATTAAGCAAATGATTATTAACAAAATAGAACGATTTACATCCATTGTCATGTTATCAAATTCATTGTTATAAACAAATTTACATTATTTAAAAAGAATTAAAAATCATTATCATTCCTTTATAAAGTGTTTGGGAGCAACTGACTTCGATAACAATAAATGTTTGATTACATTATCCGTGATCCTAATAAACGGCTTCCACTGTATTGCAATTCCACTTTACCTTTTCTGCTGAGGATTTCTTTCATTGATAGCACGATGCAGATTATCTAAGTAATGGTTAGATTTCAAATGTCGAATTTCAGGGCAGAAACGTCTGATCCTGAAAGATTGGTACGGCACGCTACCAAATAAACACAACCAGTATAGCCAAAGCATCTTATTCACCCGTAATAAATACTTTAAATATCTATTGAAATTCAATTTACCGTAGTTAAAAGAGTGTTAAATTTTGTATACATTCCTGACAATCCGCTTGGCAGCCTACCCACAAAGCCAGCGTCTAACATGATATTTTACACTTGAGGTATAACGGTACCAACACTTCTGCTCTCGCTGAAACGTTCTCTCGTAGGGTAATCATTAACCCATTAACTGCTAATGACGGAAATTTCCGACATTGCAGTAATTATAGGTGATCAGAGAGACGGGGTTGGCCGTCAATAACACGTCGGCGTTCGAGGCTGCGTGAAGTTAATTACCCATGACCAACACTCGCCTAAGTTTATTAGTCCCTCTCCTTTTCTCTTGTTCCGTAAACAAATTGGCCATGTATACGCTCTCGCATTCCTCTCTCACGGGGCGATATATAAACGTGTTTTTGTTTTAAAAACTGCTGGAAGTCTCCATCTGTTCATGTATACGAAAATAAACATCGATACACTATAAACAAGACTTCGTTTGTTTCATCTGTTGAGTGCACACCGAACTGTGCAGTTTTTTCCTGCATGCCAATTACACTATGTCTGCATATTAAAACAAGATTACGCAACAATTGCAGTTCTATGGCTAACTCAATAAAATGCCCGTTTAGTGTGATTGATGGCAACTCCGTTCTATCTGGGAATCAGGGCTTTTATCTTGCAATGGATAACTATTTCTCTTCGTCACCTGTCGCAGTTAATGGGTTAATTTCTTATTATGAAGGCGTGTATTAATTAAGCGAAAACACTACTCAAATCGTTTTTTCTAATTATGTACAAAAGAGATATTGAAATTGAGCATTGCTGTTCACACAAGCGCAAGTATTAATACTTGTACACGTTATTCTGCAATGTCGGGGTAAAAACAATTAAATACGTTGTAGGAATTCTTTCTCGGAATCGTTTTACACAAAGTAGGCAAAGATAAGAACGGGTATATCTATGTGATTTGTTAGAGATGGATTAGTGCACATTCGATTTAGTGTGAATTACTGATGCCAGACAACATTTAAAGCGAGCCAAAAATTAATGCGTATTATTTTCTTTTTTTGCAATCTTTTTCAAACTCTTCAAATCCTGTGCAACAATGGCAAGTGATTCGAGTTAAACTAGCGTTTTACATGCTGCTCGTCAGTTTTCACTTGCCTATTGTCGCGTATATATGGGTTGTTACAAGCTGTAACATATTACCATACAGTTATTGATTTTCAAAAAGTGCACATGACAAAAATAATACTTAAAATATTTGTGTATTAGTCATATATTAATTTATCTTCATTTATGTAATATTTTAGCCAGTTCATTCTCTGAACCTCTAGAGTTTGTTTCGTGAAGAGTTTTTTTAATAATCTAATTCTGGTTATAACAGACCGGATTATAAGCAGCTCTGCCAACGCCATTGTCAGGGAAAGTAATTGTGCTCAGATCCGCCCAAAGATTTAATCATTTCTATTATTATTATGAAATATAGTATTTTCATACAGGCGCCAATTGCCGATCCTTCCACAAAAACTCATTGAAATTCATTGAAACCTTTTGGAGATATCGTGTGGACAGACATGAACTTTTGGCGATATTATGTGGTGTGGACATAACTAGAACTTAGGGAAGGTAATTGTGCATGGATCCACCCCAAAGTTTAATCATTTCTTCCGTAATCTATTGCCCACCCTTTCACAAAATTGCATTGAGAACCTTGAGATATCGTGTAAAGTCATGAGCATATACATAAATGTATGAAAAAAATATTTTTAAAAATCTCTCAATCAAAGAAACATTCCTGGGTCCGCCCCAAAATTTAACCAATTCTTCCTTACTCCATCGTACACCCTTCCACAATATTTCATTGAAATTCATTCAGCACTTCAGGGGATATCATGTGGACAGACGGAAAGACGGACACGACCGAATACAATAATACACGATAGACCTGCTACGCAACTTAAAACTGATTGAAGAAAAAGAAATCCCAGAATGGATGACCAGAGACAGAAAAAGACACAGAAAAAGGAACCCTGGCAATCAGTTACAGACCCATCACATGATCACCCCTTCGTTGGCAGAGGTAAACAAAAATGTGAATATCTCCCGTCCACTCTAGCAAAAAACAAAAGGAGAACGTTAAAAAAAAAGATAAGACAAATCATTGAATATAAACAACTGAATTCAAGATAGAGCACAAAGTTGATTTCTTAATTCAATTTAAGTCCCCTAATTCATTCTTT
>VCCN01002231.1:1378628-1390488 GCA_006491835.1 Architeuthis dux | reverse complement strand
TGATTTTTTATTGATCCACAACGAATTGTACAATTGGTTTCAGTTCAAGATTATCAAGTGGATTCATGTCGTATTTTGATGACTACGGAGATGGTAAGATAAGATATAGATATATACATACACACACTTTTTAAATTGCCAATTGTGCTTTGCACGAACCCCAGAATCCGCGCCTGTTTTTAATTTTCAAACATTTAAAAAAAGACCCGGGGCCTTATTTTATTTTGTTTATACGTTAGCTCAAAATCACATTATTTCAAAACTCCTGAAGAGACCTGCATGACTGGTGAAATATATAGAGTAATACATATGAACCCAGTAATAAATACCATCTGATCTGGTTGACTGGTTTCTAGATTTATTTAGGTTGGTTTTTTTAGCAATCATTTAGCTTTAAGAATTTGGGTTTCTACTAATAAAAGTGTAATGGTTGTTAGATCAAATGATTTTTAGTAGATTTTTTATTAGAGTTGACAGACATTTTGTTTGAAAGCTTGTAATGATTTAACGATCAAAATATTGAATACACAGAGTTTAAAGAAATATTCTTGCGTCTATCAATGCGTGGAATAAATATAAAAATATTTGTAGACGAGAACGCACTTCAATCTTATTATTGGCTGAAGTAATTGTAACACCATTTATTATTAGATTTTTTACTAGTTTTTACCTCCATTTCAGTGGTTTTATATACAACT
This sequence comes from Architeuthis dux, assembly GCA_006491835.1. NCBI lineage: Eukaryota > Metazoa > Mollusca > Cephalopoda > Oegopsida > Architeuthidae > Architeuthis > Architeuthis dux. The sequence goes on along the minus strand of VCCN01002231.1, from coordinate 1,389,790 downwards.
TTCAATTCGGTTTCTACGGCAACGAATAACAGCGCGGTCGGATAATAAAGAATAAAGCTTCGGTGGGAATCGAAATCACACACTCATTACCTTAAAAACGATTGAATAAACAGATAAATTTCGGAATATATCCTACTTAAATAATGAACAGTGTGATTGTTTTGCTTCTCTGTCCGTAAGCATGGACTCTTCCACTTAGAGCTACCAACTTTGCTGATAAAAATATCTTCTATTTATCATTTGAAGACTTTTTCACTTAAACGCGTTAATAGTTTTCACGGGTATTAACTCGTTCAATGATGTATTTAAATGTTTGGACTATTGTTATTTTTCGCTATTAATTTGGATAGGAATTGTTTTATCACGGTTGTGTTTAGGCTTTTTAAACAAGATCAAAAAGTTAACAGCGAGTGTGTGTAAGTAAAAGAGAGTGTGAGAGAGAGAGAGAATGTGAGTGTGAGAGAGAGAGAGAATGTGAGAGAGAGAGAGAGAATGTGAGAGAGAGAGAGAGAATGTGAGAGAGAGAGAGAATGTGAGAGAGAGAGAGAATGTGAGTGTGAGAGAGAATGTGAGTGTGAGAGAGAGAGAGAGAATGTGAGTGTGAGAGAGAGAGAGAGAATGTGAGTGAGAGAGAGAGAGAGAGAGAGAATGTGAGTGAGAGAGAATGTGAGTGTGAGAGAGAGAGTGTGAGTGTGGGAGAGAGAGTGTGAGTGTGGGAGAGGGAGTCAGTGTGGGAGAGGGAGTCAGTGTGGGAGAGGGAGTCAGTGTGAGTGTGGGAGAGGGAGTCAGTGTGAGTGTGGGAGAGAGAGTCAGTGTGAGTGTGGGAGAGAGGGAGAGAGAGTCAGTGTGTGTGTGGGGGGGTGCTTATTCACACCGAAATAGATCTGCTACAAATTCAATTAAGTGTGAGACATTGGTAGACATAAGGAATGTCAATCAAAAACCAGTAATAGAATATCTATTTGCAGAAAAAATAGCAACTAATGAATATCGGAAAGGTTTATTGTTATATAAAGATGGAAAGCTGTTATGTTTTTTTAGCTTTGTTTGCGAGTGATTGAGATTACTGATTTTTCAAAGTGCACAATTTATTATTTTCAGAGTTAAAGACCAAGAACGTTTGATCCGGATATACGAAAATATCTATCCAATAATTTCGTATTGCTAGGAAATAAATTTGATTAAATGACCGCAAAATATATTAACCGCTAAGTATTGAAAATCATAGTCTAAGAATAAATACAATACCATCGGTAAATCAAAATTTAATTTTTAAATGCACTCCTTAATATGCATAACAAATAGACACCAACACATAGAGAATAGATAGGTTGATGTGTGTGTATGTATAAATATTTTATTATGCCTCTGTGGACATCTCCAAATTATACGCAATATTTACACATCAACTTCTAAACAAATACAAAATTCATAAAATCATATTCAAATGTACATAAATACAAACATATACAATTTAGCACAATTCACAGCTCAAACTCTTGAAAATCTCATCTGACAGACTGCAAAAATGTCACGTTTTTTCAATAATTTTAAAACTTTGTACACTATTGCTATCTTCAACATGACTAGGCAACTTATTCCAAAAATGTATTACTCTATTAGAAACAAAAATCTAATTGTTTAGTAGTTTTAGAAATCTGTCTTGTCAATAGATTTCCAGTTCGAGGAGAGATATTAAAGAATGGTGTACCATATTTAAATGAGAAAAATCTGGACGGGATGAACGTGTGAGCTTGCTTATAAATATTTATATATATGTATTCTACAGTAGATACAAAGTACACACCGCATAAATACTAAAGCAATAAATATAAAATAGGTGCATATACCCAATTTCTGACGATCTAAAGTACGAGACACACCCGATGTTCAACAGTAAATAAATGCATCCAAAAATGCCCTACCGGATGTGACGGCATATAAGACCTCAACTTCCCCCTCAAAAAACAAAATGGCTCCAAAAGGTAAACGTAATCTTCATTGTCCAGGCCCATATTGGCCAGAACTTGGGGGAGAAGTTTTGGGGTTTTTAAAAATCAACTGGTTGATAAATGAGAAGAAAATGCGTTTTTTTTCTCCTTCATATTCCCAGCAGAAATAAGCGAGGCTTTACATGTCATCAAATACGGTAATATTATATAATTGGGATTTTTAAAAAAAATGTCATAAATTTGCATGGAAGTTGATTTAATTAAAAGCAAATTTAGATTTTTTTTAAAGTATCTTATTGACATCAAATCTTACATTGAAAAAATATACTTCAACATAAATGCTACGTATATGTATATTAATAAGAACTGAGGAAAATAGTTGGAAGAAAGAAATTTTAAAATTTCCAAAAACAGATTTATGAATATTTTATTAATTAGGCTGCTAAATGACCTTTGGACTAAAAATTGGTGACCAGATTAAATAACATGTTTTATTCTTAAGTTGTCTTATTTTTGTTGTTTCTTGCGATAAAAAAAAAAAAGAAAAAAAAAAAAAGAAAATCAATAAATATTCATTAACAAGTCTGGTTAGTCACTCAATAGAAAGTCACTAACATCTTTTGGCAGCAACCCGTGTTGGAGGTGATCAATTAAAAGAAATTGGAAAAAAGGGGGTGATCAATGAATAAGTTACTTCTCTCGCCTTTTTGTTTGGGCGGTGATCACTAAAAAACAGTCCGAATTTTGAAGAAACAGGCGTGAACACTGCCAAACACAAACTAAGGGACCAATTTAGCATAAAGTTACATTCACCCCAAAATAGGTTTTATGAGGGGGGGGGGCGTAAAACCTATTTTTGGGAGGATTTTTACACCCCCGCCAAAAAACAACGTTTTTTCTAGACATAAAGAGTATACGTTTAAATTTTCATCCCTTTAGCTCCATTTGTGCAGCCTGTACGCGCGACAAATACATAGCCAGACAGCCAGACAGACCCACTTAAGTAGAGAAACCTATGTTGATAACTCCAAAAATATTTTCACTATTTTATGCTATTTTGACTGCCAAAAAGCACTAAAAAGGCGCTAAATTTAAGAGGAAAAAAAAAGGGGCCAAAAGACTCCTAAAACGGTCAAAAATAGCGACAAAAGAAATGGCCAAAATGTTTAAGCGCGAGCGCGCTAATTTAGCGCTTTTTTGCACTGCCAAAACACGAAACGCGCTAAATCGGCAACATTGTTGACAGTTTTGTTTGATGGTTTCTAATAGTGTAACAATTATATTCTTTGACAATCGACTTAAATAGGTCAGTTGACACTGTCAGAATTCAGCATTCTATCTGCTTAGAACCAAGTAAGAAATCTTTCAAATGAGACAATGAAGCTGAAAGGGTTATCATTCGGTGACAAACCACAGTTATGCTTCTAAAATCCAAATCCAAAATACTGAAGATACAAAATTATGAAATAAAGATTCCTGAAATTCCTTACCAAAACTTTATTAGAGGCTTGTTTTTCAAGAGCTTTGTAAGCGATATTGTTGACTTGATACGTAGACTCTCTGGCACAAGGCCACAATATTCAGCTTTTCGAATTCAATATCGGCTTGCGCGATTAGCTTTAGAACCATCACTCTTTACCAGGAGACTCAAATACATTATATCAATATACAGGTTTCCCCCGCCATCCGAAGAAAGTTCCTATAAAAACATTTCGTAAACCGAAATGTCGTAAAGCGAATAGGCGATCACCATGAAAAAAGGCGAAAAGTGTTGTAAAACACTTTTGAAAAGCGGGGGGATATCTGTATACTTTTTTTTTTTTTTTTGCCTTTTTACAACATTGGCCTTCGTCGGGTGTTCCTGGTTCTAAAATGTGGAATCACTGTTTAGAGCGCATGCTCGATTGGACTGAACACGTCACATCCGTTTGGAATTTGCACCGAACACCCCCCACCCCCACACCGACATACAAAAACGGATGTGACGTGTCCAGTCGAGCATGCGCTCTAAGCAGTGATTCCACATTTTTAGAACCAGGAACGCCCGATGAGGCCGGAGGGTACTCGTCCGAAACGTTGTGAACAAACGAAAACATAGACGAGGAAAATAGCCCGACCATCTCATACACAAGGATTAATACACCCCGTCTAACTAAATTCAGACAAGAACATTGTGTATGTGTTAGGGTAGGCATTAGGCTATCATTACCTTTCCTGTTTCCAAATGGCCGCCGCTTCAGCTGTTGCTGATGGCGAATTTAAAGTCAAAGAAAGAGACTGGAAGATTCCTCAGAACGGCATTTTCAGTTGTTTTTTTTTCGTGGTCTACTGATATCGGACAATTTCATGTGGTTCAAGAGACTAGGGCTTATTTAATAGGTTTTTTTTATAAAAGAAAAAGCTATACAAATGAACAAAGGATAAGTGTTTTTAGCGTAAGGGTTGGGACAATGGCGTTTCTAGTTCTTATAAAGTGTGGGGGGAGGGGGCAAATCTCGAAATGCATTTGTATACTTCACCACGTTGATATACACAACGAATGATTTTTAAAATATAAGTGTAATACTTTACTAAATTGAATAAAATACTACTAAGTCAAACAATTTTCATATAGTTGGACGCTAATTAAACATTAAGCGTATGAAAGTGTGTGTGTGGGGGGGCAAACCTATGGGCCAGCCAAAATTCTGGGGCGGGGGCATGGCTCTCTCTGCCCACCCACCCGTAGAATCGCTACTGGGTTGGGGTTAGGGTTTTAGCTTTTTTAAATTCGCCGCCATCAGCAGACGACGACGACGACTCGGGCGATTCCGTTGTCAGCGGAAGCCTCGGCCATATGGTAGCAGGAAAGGTAAAGATTGCCAGGCATTATTTTGACAGTATTGTAAATACAGCTCTACGGCTGGCGCCCTTTGCAATGAACATGTCGAACAAACCTGACACGTTGCAATGACTTTCTTGCTCTTACCCTACTACTGATACGGAAAGGCCGAACGGGAAAAATAATGAATATCAAATAACATTTTCGTCTACATCGTCTGACTAATGTTGACAGCGTTAAGGTGTAAAGAACACGACTAATATAACTTTGACAACATTTCTTTTCTTATGTCGTCTGTTGAATAAATATTTGAAATTACAAACAGTCCACGCTTCATGATTGATCTTAGTGTGATAGTGACACATTTCTATGAAAACGACTAATAGACCTCGATGTACAGATTCCAGCTGATGACCTCAGTCAGCTGTATACAAGAAATAGAAATTATATATATCGTCGCATTGGATCAAAAAAGCCGTATGTCCATTTTTACATATTTACAAATGTTACATCAGTTTCTTACTTGAAAACAGCCTTATGTCCAAATACACTTATGAAAAGGCTATCATATCTGGATATAATGACTTTCACTTAAGGTAAATCAAATACAGAAACTTGTGTCAAAAAAGGCCTTAACTCCAAGTGCATTGATTCAAGAAACCCTTATCCCTGAAGATAGCACGTGATATACATATAAGCAGAGCTGTGGAAAGAGTGCAAAATTACCAAAAAACATTGTTACAGTCACGTTTTCTGTTGAAAATATTTAATTGCTCATATCTCAAAACCATAAAAATGGACGTAAGGCCTTTTTGATCCAATGCGATGATATATAGATATAGATATAGATATATTATATATTATACACACATACACAGGTATACCTTGAATAGTGCGGTTAATTCGTTCCAAGATTTTCCGTACTGTTCACGGTTTTGTTATAATTCAATGATTTGTTTTAAAGCAAAGAATATATAATATATATATTATATATACAAATTAAGACACCAGTGACACTGTTTCATGCTTCAATGCATTTTTCAGATTGGTATCTGGAATAATTTCTAAGACACTGAGATATAGCCCTGAGAGAAATTTCAAAACTTCAAATCTAAAAAATAAAAAAAATAAAAAACCAACGCTAAAAATAGAAATTACCATTATCTTTTAATGTTCAATTAGAGTATTTTCCCTTTGTCTATCTTATTTAAATGATATTCACCGGTAATTTTATCTATTTTGTTATTTATGTGTGTGTGTCTCTCTGAAAAGCTTTGCAGCTTTAAACACTAAAGATTTTGCTGAAAAAAAAAGTTTTTCCCATTTTATTTATATAAGTTTTGCAGTCTTAAAGCATTTAAGATGTTACTACGGAAATTTTAACTAGAGATCTTACATATGTACATTTTTTTTTATTTCTGTTTATACGTTCATTTCATTATATGTCATGAGAAGTCAATTATTCACTAATAACTTAATGAGAGATGTTCAGAGGTATTTATGTTTTACACAGAATTAGATCTTATAGTATTATAAGTGAAATTTTATTGTGGATATCATCAGTTGTTTACTATGGAACTGTTTCGGAGATTTAAAATCAAAACAGTTATTTTACCATGGTTCCCAGCAATGCTGATCAAGCACCACATCCCCTCGAGCTATGATTATTACATTTAGTTAATTTTTAATAGATGTAGCTTTTTATTGTATTTAGGGCATTATCATAATGTATATTATATGGATACAAAACGTATCAAAATTGACCTATTGACCGGCCGGATTTGGTAAAAATATCTACCCGTATTCCTGTAGAGTTTGAGCGGTTTCCTCACATTCTCTTACTTTAAGTATTAATAGTTCACTGCAAGGCTGTTAATAGTGTAAATGAATGTTTACGTTAAATCAATTTTATCTGAGATTTTATTTTAAAAGTGACTGCACTCATTTAAGTGAAAGGGTCCATCGTTTCAAATGGATAGTAGAAGATATTTTTAACAGCAAAATAGAAATTGTATTACGAACAGAGAAGCAAAGAAACAAACAGAAAAGGTCACTGTTCATTATATAGATAAATACAAGTAAAGTACTTGGTTTATAAAGTTGAATCAATAGTAATTTACAATAATTGACCACCGCTACCCAAAACACTGTCCGCTCGGATAGTGTAATGGTTAGCATGTCTGCCTCACACGCATAAGATCCAGGGTTCGATTCCCGGTATGAGCGAAGAGTGTGGAAAACCCTTCATTAGGACAAATTTCCCTGAGCACTCAGCAGCTAATTGAGTTTACTCTAAGCTGTGTGATTAGGGTGGAGGTATCCCTTTGGTGGACTTGCATCCTGCCAAGAAGTTGGTCATAAAAACCTGTAGGAATAAAGTCCTGGTGTCGACCAGACTTGAGACTTGCAAGGATCACTAAGCTGACGCATGCAACAGAAACCGGGTCTTCGTCACCGGGTTCCATACTTCATTAAGAGATGGGACGCTTTACATTTTGTAACCACAACACTGGTTTATTGCTGGGTTTAGGTTATTCATGTATATGTATCTATCCGGACTTCGCCCAGCACTAAGCGTTCAGAGTAGAAAGTTAAAATTTTGCGCGCGCACACACACCTCAGGGTGTAAGGAAACACTGTTTTTTGAAAATCCTCCCCATAATAGGTTTTTAGAGGAGGGTTCAATTTTCAATGTAAGTTTATGCTTTTTAAAAATTCAGATGTTTTTTTAGTGATCATAGACCAACCTTTTAATTGATCACTCCCAACCCAGCATATATGTGTGGCGGGGATTCATAATTTCCTTTGGAATGCTAGTTCCATTTTTTTTCCTGCTTGTTTATTTTAAACTGTATCGTTTTTTGTTTTGTTCTGGGTTTTTTAAATTTAAAATGTCACTTGCTGCGACGTTTTTCCTTAACGATTTGTTTTTAGACGGCCTGGGGAAAGTATTGCCTATCACAAAATGCTTTTAACGAAATATTTAACAGGTAATGAAGAGAGAGAAATATGTGCAGTATGACAGCAGCGACTTGTTTAGTCATTCGAAAACCCTGATTTTCTGTTTTCCCTTGTACATCGTAACCAAAGTATCCTTAAAAACTATTGATTGTTTAAGATCAAACATATATAACCTTATTAAACTCTGTAATAATTACTCAATCAAAATTTGCAAAAGGTAGCGAAAATGTTAAATAACGTCCTTTGGCGCTGAACATATCAAAAGACGTGAATTGAGACGAATATGCAAACATTTTGCTATGGATAATTAAAGCAGTACGTTCTGTTGGACGCTCTAAATATCAAGAGTGACGAAATTTGTTCGGAACAGGAACATGATATTTTGATAAAAATTGGAAGAAAACAAAAAAAGAAAACAAAAAAAAGAGAAAATATTGATTAACCCTTTCAAGACTAACTTATTAAGTGCTTAATGCCTGAATTTTTTGAAAAGTATTTAAAAAGAAAAACAAGTTAATATATTGAATGGTTCAAGAAAATTATTCTTTATTTAAATAAATTTTTTACCATATTTTGAAGAACCAAAATCATGATGGGGTTAGCGGGATCCAGGCAGCTGGCCAAGATATCCTGTGCAACTTCTCCCAGGACGATACCCGAGCATGCCACAAGGACCCCCGAAGGGCCGTGGTTCTCTGAACTTCGAAGCCATGGCGGTTTAGGAGAACAGATACTACACTTTGATCTTAGCCAAAAGGCCGCCAAAGCGTCAAAAACATTGTAAGCCATTTTATGACCATTTAAATAGCTAGATTAGTCTAAATAAAATGGCTAAAAATAGCTAAACATTAGCAAAAAATTGCTAAAGAAATGGTTCTAAAATTGCGTTAAGGTTTGTCAAAATGTAACCTTCTGGTGAGGAGTTACGATTTTTTAAAAAATTTTAATTTAAAAATGTATTTCTGTCTTCCTGCCGGACTAGCCTCACCCTACCCCCACGGTTTTCTCTCCATTTCTACACGAATTAAGAGGGTCTGTCTGCACTGGCTCCGGCAATGGATGGGATTCACTTGTACCATTAGGGATTTATCCCGGGACAGATGAAAAAACACGCAGATCACCTAGTCTACACGTTTTTCTTGTTCAGTCATGTAATGCAGACTAATTTCAACGTTGGTTTCATAACATAATGACTTCATTGTAAATGGTCGTAAGAAAGCCAAGAAAATCTGATTTACTTCATTTTTCGTGATACATACGTAGACTTCTAAAACAGATGTATAGGACTTGTATATCACAGCAATCATAGAAACCTCGGGATATATATGTCCCAGGAGTCTCGAAACGGTTAAATGACCGTGTCCTTTATTTTACTATCAAGGCCCATGCAAAATATCAAAACGAGCGAATGTCTCTAAGATTTTATTTATAAATAATAATCCCATAAATAATCGGCTGTACGCCCATAGCCGACTGCAGCCTTTTTTCCAGGAGTGTGCAAAGGGATATATTTCCAGGACGGGGGCGGCACAATATATATTCGGCGAAGGCTTACTCTTTATTTCCTATTGCGCTATTATTACGGTGATCGGGTCAATAATTAATGGATTTTCTGAAAGAGCACGGACTGAGGACCAGAAAACCTTTTCTTTTTCTTAATATCCCAAAGGAATCACAAGTTATACAAAAACAAAGTTTCGAAATTGGGAAGTAATTTTAGAATTTTAATTCTGTTGTTTGTATAAGGGGGAGACATGTAAAACTAGTACTAGAAGTAGCTGTCAATATATGTTCTTTGTTTAGTATAGTAATAAAAATAATGTACACATTCTGGAATTGTTATTCTTCGGGAATGTCTTTTTGAGTAGATTACTTTATTATTGTAAATGAGTAGATTAAATGAGTTGTGTTATTCCAGGAGGGTGTGTTCAAATGCACCGTCTTACGGACGCCCATGTGTACGCCTTATTCTGACCATTATGACTTAGGAAAGGAACTTTGACAAAGCAGTTTCAGTTAAAGGTTCGATACTCGACTTCTTGTGAAACAAAATACCCGAAGAGAAGACGATAAATCCGGAATCTATCTATACGAGTAAACACATCCCAATTAAAAGATGCACCCTGTAAAACCTGCGATACACTAGAAGTGGTATATAACTATCATAAGACAGCAGGGTCTATAGTTATAGCTCAGTTGCTAAAACTGGGTGTTAGGAAGATCCAATACCGTGGCGTGATGGTTAACAATCTCGCGAGTTCGATCAATCACTGAGTTCCCTATTGCTGCGTCCTTGGGTCAGACTAAGTGATGATTAGCAAATTACTAACTCTTAAAAAGAAAGAAAAAAAACTGCTGTAATTCCCGGAGTCGAGAATGCGCTCCAATCGGGCCCGTCGTCAGGGTACAGCAAGTAGGGGGGGGGACATCCCTTAGGTCCGGGGGGCAGGTAGGAGTGCTCAGTGTTGCTAAAAACGCGCTAACAGTTTATTTTAAATAGCCAAAAAATATATATAAATATATAAAATAGTCAAAACTTACTAAAAAGATTCTAAAAATGGTCAAAAACACGTAAAAAAAACCATGGCCAAAATGTTTAAGCACGCCTGCGTTAATTTAGCTATTTTTGGCTCTGGCAAAACAAAAAAAAAATGGCCAAGTGTATGATGAAAGGGGCCAGTCCCCCCCTCCTTGGCGACGGTCCTGGCTCCAACTGTGATTTGCAAAGCAGAAAAATAGGATAGGCCTATGAAAAAAAAAAAAAAAAAAAAAAAAAAAAAAAAAAAAAAAAGAGTAACCTTCGGCCTTCAACGCCGGGAATTACGGTAATTTCAAACTAGGCTCTCTCTCTCGCGCGTGTGTTCATTGTAATACTTGCAAAATCCGTGATACCTACGTGACGCGAACATAAACAAACCAGCTAAAAAGCTGAACAAACAAATCGGGGGTGAAAAGCAGAACCTCTTTTTCGATTCAGTCGACGAGAGGTCGAAACAAAAAAACAAAAAACAAAAAAAAAAAAAAAACAAAAAGAAAGAAGTATCGGAGCTGAGTAAAATCAGCAGACCGAGAAAAATCCTTAAAGCGAAATATTTCGACGCCTCTTTCGAAACTTAATCTGACTAAGTAGTTGGCGGGAATTCCTTCTGATGTCTGGAATTGGCCTCCTTCCAGTATCAAACAGGGTTGCTCAACTACATACGTCAAGGATTAATACACATTATTACGGAAGCTATTATTGATTAATGCAAGGCAAAAAGTAATCCAGAGAAGCATGTTTGCGGATAATTATGATTAGGTAAACAAAAAGATTGAAATATTTATTGATTTGAAGCTCACGACAAGCTGATTGCCAAGCTGCTCTCTTACTGACTGAGCTAAATTTTATTATTTCATTCTAATAAATACATTTATACAAAAATATATAT
>VCCN01002231.1:834527-853062 GCA_006491835.1 Architeuthis dux | reverse complement strand
CTGGATTCTCATTTTTACTTCCATGCCCCACTTATAATTTCGCTCGTCTGCTTTTTTATAACATTATGGTTTCTGAACAGAATAAACAATCTTCTTTGGTGTTGAATGGAGGTGTAACTGATCGTAATGTGCTTCCCTTGGGGGTAGAGCAACTCTAGTCTTCTTCCCTTTTCCTCTTGAAACTCGCTATACTTGACTTCCGGGTATAATATTTGCTGCACTTTTCATGAACAAAGAAAGGGGTAACCTTACTCTCCAATACAACAGAACGCCCATCCGAACGCTAGCATTTATAAGTGTTGACAGACCTTCTAATTGATACCTGAGTTGATGAGGACACATCCTCACCACAGGGAATACATAGATCAGTTGCAATTCTAGTTTTGTCCCATGGGACAAACTCTAGAATATGATAAGCTTATGATTAATGAGAGAAATTCAAGCTAATAAATATGACAAAAAGCAGGTATATGCACAACTTCTAGCAAGGTTAACAATATACTATGGGGCAGGACGAGGGTTTATACTTTAACACTTGAACCATTAATACGCACTATTGCTGTATGGGATACAAGATTCAGCTATGGTAGCTTACACCTTGCCTGATCATTCATCTTACATCACTTAGGTCCCGTGTGCTTTGTACACCCTTAAAGCTGACTATAGTATTTATGCTAATGTTCTTGGACTACCAGATACGGCAGCCATGTTGAATTTGTGATCTTATCCTGCAAAAATATCTCATCAGGGTGGGTTTTAATCAATTTTCCAACCTCTAAAACATAGAAATAGACCCCAATCCATATTCATATCGGGTTTGGTTGCAATTTTATGACTATTTCAATACATTTTAGACATGTCAGAATATTTACCCAATTGTTACTGATGAAGAGGGTGAGAATTAATGGCTGTCCTCAAGTTTTAACTGTGGAATGCTTCTTAAACCTTAATCTAATGCATTTTATCAAATTGCTTATATTCTCAACTGTATGTGTATTCCAAAATCATCACCTTTTTTTTGTCTGACTGAAATTCTAAAAAATATGGTTTTACTGATGGCCATTTCGGGATCCATATTTTGTTTTGGAGACTAATCATGAATATGGCCCCAATATAATGGGTTAAAATTGATTGCCCAACCATTGAAACATAGGAATTTACTCCAAAATTAACTTTCTATCTGTTCTGGCTGCAAAGTTATGGATTTCCTCACTATTTTGCCATCTTGGGATCTATATTGAATTTGTGACCCTATCCTGCAAAAATATCACATCAGGGTAGGTTTTAATCAATTTTCCAACCTCTAAAACATAGAAATAGACCTCCGAAACCATATTCAAATAAGGTTTGGTTGCAATTTTATGACTATTTTAATATTTTGTCTAAATACAGCAGCCATCTTGAACGCCATGTTGGATTTCTTGGGAAGTTCCATTGGGATTCCAAGGTATTTTTAGTATAGTGTTTCTGGTGTCATGTTGCAACTATCCTCCAAAAATCAGCTTGTTTAAATTAATTTTAAATTAATTTTAATGTTTGGACTAATCACCTAATTGCTGCGGCTTCTTTAAGTTTAATTAACTCTTAAACTCATATAAAAATATTTAAATTTGAAATCTAGGGGAATAATTTCTGATCATAGTTACTTACGCATTTCTTTTTTTATTCAATTCACAAAAGAGTTCCATTTTTTAAAATTCTATTTCGTTGAAGAGTTCCACTGTGTTTAGGAGCGGTTTCAAGCGGTTCATGAATTTAAGAGTTAAAATTGACTGGCTATTCTGCATTCAATGTATTCCTCAACAATCATCATCAGCAGCAATTCTTGTCAAGAAGAGGTTTTGAATGTCTTCTTTGATGGCTTTGAAGTCCATTCCTTGGAAGGTATATTTTTCCATCTACAATGCATGGAAATTGCTCAGTGATGTTCGGGTTATTGATTCAAAATTAAAGACTCCAGGTACACTACGGAAACACTCTGGAGCTGTTCACATGAATTTGATTATCCTGAAAAGATAGTTGCAAAAGCCTGCAATCCCAGTGTACATATCACTTCTGTACTACAATTCTATGGTACAGGGATCTGAGACAATGGGGAATCCAAATATATCTTTTGCTGGATCTTCAAACAATTTATCTTGCCCCTCTTAACTAAATTCTGATTTACCAATTTTTGGAATGGAACCTTTGAATTCTCATAGGATAAATGAAAAAATGAGTTTTAAAAATGAAAAAGGCAACCAAAAATAAGATGAAAGAAAAACTAGTCAAAATTAATAAAAATGACAATGCTTCCTCTCAAAGATTTTGACGGCTTTAGACAAATGGTCTAAAGCCGTCAAAATCTTTGTGATGCTTCTGAATTTTTCCTGAGGCTTGTAAATAATTGACTGGTTGAACTAGCAATAAAGAGCTGATTAAACTTAAAAGACACTTCTAAGATTTCTCAAACATGTATAAATTACATTTTTATGTGACTAAAAAATCCTCACCTTGACTAGAAACTGGTAGAATATATACAGCATGGAAAATTTTGTTGCAAAATTAGTTGCACTATTATTCATAAAGAACAAGACTACGTTGCATTATTTATGTCTATCTTTGTACATCAGGCATTGACTTGAGTAATCCAACTAGCAAATCTTCAGAGAAGTTCTGTATTTCCTTTAAACATAGAATAATCTGTTATCATGGACACGGCTCTTTGAAAGTGAAATCCTACAAGATAGCCCAATATCTGATTGGGGCTGTCAGGAGGCCAGTTAACAATAAATATCATCTTCTGCTGTTCATATGTTACGCCGAATCCACAAAATTTTAACTTCTTTTACAAAAAATAAATAAATACATAGTTTTAATTTGATCAAAAGTTCATTTAATCAAAATAAAGATGTATAACAACTATTTTTTTACAATAAAATATTTGTGAAATTAAACCTTTTTACAAAAAATAAATAAATACATAGTTTTAACTTTTTTACAAAAAAAAAAATACATAGTTTTAATTTAATCAAAACAAAGATATAAAACAACTATTTTTTTTTACAATAAAATGTTTGTGAAATTAAACCTTTTTAAAAAATTAGTAAATACGTTGTTTTAACTTTTTTACAAAAAATAAATAAATACATAGTTTTAATTTGATCAAAAGTTCATTTAATCAAAACAAAGATGTATAACAACTATTTTTTTACAATAAAATATTTGTGAAATCAAACCTTTTTACAAAAAATAAATAAATACATAGTTTTAACTTTTTTACAAAAAATAAATACATAGTTTTTTAATTTGATCAAAAGTTCATTTAATCAAAACAAGAATATAAAACAACTATTTTTTTTACAAGTATCTATCATAGTTGGTAAGCATCTGGGAATTTCAAACCAAACCCTTTATTCAATCCACAGGGGTTGATTGTTCTCATTCTGCTATTCATGCTAGGAGGATATCTCGTATCAGTTAACTCGTCCTTGTGATGTCGCTTTTCTGTTTCTTCCATTGAGCCAGTGTATATGACTTTTTTGCACTACCCAACCCAGGGATTGAACTCATGACTGCCAGAAATTCAGAAAAAAATGTATATTCTTATCTACATTGTATTTGTTTTATTTCATAGATTGGTTAGAGAGAGCAAAAGGTCCGTCCGGTTCACTGTATATTCCTCAACATAGAAGAAATAACACCCGCTCCACCTAGAGTGTTGTTGAACACTCTTTCTCTACTCATATATTAATAGTCATTATAATTTACTAATTGTCTATGTAATCCATGATATCACAGGTAGGATTTATTAAACAAATACATAAAAACTTTCTTTCACTCCAAGGGTTACATATACAAGGTCTGTCTGAAAGTATCCAGCCATTTAATATTAACAATAAAATAGCCTACCTAGGGCAATGGTGCCTTAGTCCACTTCAAAGTACTCCCCTTGGGATCTCTCACACTTATCCCTTCCACTTTTCAAAACAGTCTGCATAGTTATACTCTTTAATCTCACCCAAGGTCTGAAATCATCCTTCCAACAGTGATTTTAGTTTTGGAAAAAGCCAGAAGTATTCAAATGTTTCTTCGGACGATTGAACTCCTTCTTGTTATTTGTGTTGTAAACACGACGTTTCGGCCGATCCGTTCTTCGGCCTTCTTCAGGTGTAAAATCTGAGTGTGATTGGTTAAACAGAAGTTATGTACAATGGGGATAACCCTTATAGCACATGGCCCGGGTGTTTCTATGTCTTTGTCTTGTCAGGTTTAGATTTGTTGAGAAGTGGAAGCCACATCAAGTTGAAAAAACAAAAACCAGAAGTAGTATCTGCTTTCTAAGATACCTAAACCGATTTCCACTAGATTTGATGAATTAACATCTGCATGGATCAAATCTCCAGAATTGGAGAACACCTTGATTATTGAGGATTCAAATTTCATTAGCATTACCACTAAACATTAAAAGTAAAGTATATTCTTATACTCTAATCTCATTAATTAATGCCAGTCTTTTATGGTTCCTTGTAAAGCCCAATTTGAAAACCTTAATCTCTGTTTAAAATATTAAAAATACTGTATCTGCCAGACTATAAGACAAATGGTTTACAAGGGTATTTGGAGGACTACCGCTCATTGCAAGTCATCCAAGTCCCATAACTCTCCAGATTGAGCTTTGGTCGATTGGCCCCAGAGTCATAATTTGCATAGTTCTTTTTTAAAATTTGAATGTCTGTCTTCTATACCAGCATATATGGTAATTTGATTAAAATTGGTTTGGGCATCTCAGAATATGAGGACTTAAAATAAAAAAAAAGCAGATTTCTGAATGATTTTCTAGGCAGGTAGGCCCTTCCCACTTTGAACATTGGTGCAATACAATCTTTCTACACCATCTCCTATATTCTACCTTTTGCAGTAGTAAGCTAAGCTTACTAAATATCAAGTTTAGGTATGATAAAAAAAAACATTTTTTGCTGTTCTTTTCTCTTTTCTAAGTGGCAAGAAATAAAATCTCTGCGTTTTATATCAAGTTCAAAGTAGTTTTATGCAGGGCAACTTCAAACTTCATTTCCAAGCCCTTAAAAATGTAAAAAGAAAAAAGTTAATATAGATTTCAATATGTTTATGTGTAAGTTTCATAAAAATGTTGAGTGTTTTTAAGGTTAGTCTCACACAGGAAATGCTGTTTATAGAATCATGTGACTTTTTAGTATAAAGATTATCAGATATTTATTTAGCTATTTTTTTCTAAATTAAATTGTTGTTTCAATCCCTACTACAATTTCATGGATAAAGACACATAACATTTAAAAAAAATATTGTTATAAATGTATGAATATTTTTTTAGTAATAGTCAATTTAAAAATTTATTGAATACCTGATGATTGAGAAACGAGTTTTAAAGAGTATGTGAAAGCTACTCACAAACAATATTCCCTCTAGATTTTTCATGGCCAGTGTGGGACCAAAAAGCCTTGTGAGCAACTGAAGAAGTGGAGTGTGCAGAAAATATTTTTACTTTTGAGACAATCATTGATATTTTTGCCTAAAGTTTTACGAAACAAAGGTCAGTTACTTCTAACAAAAAGTGTATAATAAAAGAAATGATTTATTTGCTGTATTGATTTTTCTTTATTATTTATTCAGTAGCAAAGATGAATTCTTGGTAGACAGCCTAGTGACAGAATATCTGCACTAATTTGTACAGATTATAATCTTTGCATAGATCTGCAATCAAATGAGGCTAGCAAGAGCGATATGACGATTGCTTGTTTGGCCATTTATTTTATTTTTTGTTTATATGAAACTTTGTATCAAACTCGTGCACAGCATTAACATACAGCTGATACAGTTTGTGTTCACTTTGCACTAATGCTCTTGGGAAAGGTATGAATCCATCTATTCATTCCCCCCTCCCTGGCTATGGGTAAATAGCAGGGCAGACTGGGCTCTCTAGCCATGGTTGGCAACCAGTCTAGGAGACGGACAACTCAGATTCCAAACCAGACGGTGGAGCCCCCTTTAAGGTGGCTGGATGCTAACTTGGACTTCCTTTCGGCAGCTACTGCAGCCAAGCTGATGTTAAATGTATCATTACACTTTCCTTCTGTTGACTGGTCAACCCAGGATCTCCATACACTTTGCCAGGCCTACTCTCTGGAGAGGTCACTTCAATGCCGTTCCATTGTCCACCGTGATAGAAGTAGACCTTCTTTTTATATGTAGTTAAAGGTAAAGCGTCCCTGTCTCTTAAGAGACAACTTCCAATATGAGTAATGGAGCCTGGTTTCTCTTGCATGCATCAGCTGCACTCCTATCAAGCCAAAGTCTTTTATGACCACCCCCTTGGTAGGATGCAAGTTCACCGAAGGGATACTTCCACCCTAATCACACAGCTTAGAGTGTACACAATTAGCTGCTGAGTACACAGGGAAATCTGTCCTAATGAATTGGGAATCGAACCCAGGACCTTCTGCGTGTGAGGCAGACGTGCTAACCATTACACCATCCGAGCTGACATATATGTGGTTAAATGTAGTGCTTTGAGCTTAGTTAAATGTAGTGCTTTGAGCTTAGAAGTACTGCCAAATGTACCTTCTCTCTGTAGGCTTATTGTTCTTGTTCTCAAAGTTTTTCAATTCATTTCTTTACTTTTCAGAGCAACTTGGAGCTCATCATTTATATGGAGCAGTGAAAAAGATTGACTATTCTGACTGTTCCACCAGTAATGCCGGCGCATGCAACAGAGTACAGTCCCCTTTGCAGATGCCCTATGACAGCCCTGCCTACATCAACAGTCACGAACAAGGTAAGATTGATTCAAGTATAGGAAACGTTTTCTTCTGTGCAACATTCAGCTTCCTATTTTCTAAACTTTATACTTAGAATTTAAGTTTATTATTTCATTACATTGGAGGTGCAGAGTGATGTAACAGTTAACAACACGGATAATGGAATCGGTGGACCAAGTTCAGGCTTCGGCTAAGGATGTTTATGTCCACTTCGCACTAATGCCTTTGGGAAAGGCATGAATCCGCCTCTGCACCCAGCTATGGGTAAATAGCAGGGCAGTTGGAGACCTTCAGCCCTGTAAGGCAGTCAATCTAAGAGATGGTTACTTTTACAGAAAAAAAACCCAGCTTGGCAGTTGCCATAGCTGGTCCCAAGCCTGGGTAAAGAGGGAAAGTTGGGCGTGATTCCACCCTGTAAAACCTACTTGCTGCTTAAACCACAGCAGAGTGGTTGCAATCCAATGCTCCACAAGGAGTCTTGAAGAATCAACACATTAGGTTGGCCTGGCATTTCTTTGAGCTTGTTTAGCAGGGTTGCCAGATTTAGCCAGAAGTGGAGATAATCCAAGCTTTATCTCAGGTACTTACCTAACATAGGCATTGGAATAGTGTTCAATTTGGAAATTAAGCGAGTCTGGAAGCAGAGGCTCAATACCAGCCTCTTGAGGCAGGCCCGACCATTCTGGCCAAATCATACAACCCTGTTGCTTAGTTCACATCCAGTGATAATTTCTGGCGGTCCTAGTTGTTGAACACGTTGAGCAATGTTCAAGTCACTGAATACTTCAGTGATTATCAACAATCATTTGTTATTGTTTTCAAGCTATCTGGGCATCAGAACTAGGCAACTTTCAATTCAGGGCCACGGTTGATTACAATAAACAAGTAACCTATTTAGCTACCTCTAGCATTATGCATCAGTTGTAATAACTGAGTTGTTTAAGAGGCATCCAGGGGACACAGACCCTTGTCTTGATGTCAGTATAGTCCAGAATATAAAACGACAACTGTATTTAACATAATATTTTCTAGTTTTGAGAAGGGTCATTAACATTCAAATGGTTCTTTGTGTTGTAAACACAACATTTCGGCCGATCCATTCTTCAGCCTTCTTCAGGTGTAAAATCCAAGTGTGATGGGTTAAACAGAAGTTATGTTTAAAAGGGGGTAACCCTTATAGCGCAGGACCCGGGTGTTTCTGTGTCTTCTCAACAGACCTAAACCCGACAAGACAAAGACACAGAAACACCCTGCGCTATAAGGGTTACACCGCTTTAAACATAACTTCTGATTTTACACAAACAAGAAGGAGTTCAATCATCCGAAGAACCATTTGTATTCAACATATAAGTAAATAAAAAAAGAGTTTGTGCTATTGAGTTCATATTTTTCCACTTAATCATTGCTAAAATGTTCAATCTATGAACAAAATCGTCTTATCAATGTCACTTGTTGATGCCTTATACACTTGGATACTATTCAATGTTTTTTATGGTATTCTTCTTTGTCTTCTTATTATTTTAGAAGATGTATTCCTGTCACTGGAACTGGCTAAAGAACAGTTCCTCTTGTTACTTCAGCGAATGGATATTGATGCCTTGGTAGCCTTCGACAAATGGCTCAAATTGATGAGAATTAGTCGAAACCCTGTCACTGGTAGGTTTGCTACTGTTATTTTGTTGGTTCTTTTACACTAATGTTATTTTTTTTACATACGGTAAACCCTTGATTTGACGGACTCCGGTATAACAGATTTCAGATTTAACGGACCCATTTTATGGATATTCTATTTTATTTCTGTGTATCAATCATTAACTAAATATTGTTAATTACCTTTCTTTTTTCTTTTATAATAACCAATATTTTTTCAATTATGCCTAAATAAATCTTATTTACGAGATATGGGTCTTTATGAGAGATTTTAGATAAGATTTTAGGTCACTACCAAAAAAGGTTGAGAACCTCTGAACTTCACTGTTAAAAAGGTGAGTTAATATTACATACTCTTTATTATAATTTAATGAATTTATATTGTACAGTTCTGTATATTGTATTTTACATTAAAAAAAGATTAAAAAATGAAAAAAAGTGGTCTCCTAGGATACATTTTGGATTTAACAGACACCCCTCCCCCATTCGTCTCAGCCTTGTCAGCTGGGGCCTAGAATATGCTGTCTGCATCCCCTGCAGAGGGGTAAGAAGGTGCCACCAAAGTCACAAGACTCTATTTTATAAAAAAAATAACCAATCACCAAAGTCGCAAGACTAATTAAAAAAAAAAACAATCTTTCACCAAAGTCACAAGACACTAGTTTAAAAAAAAAGAAATAACCATTTACCAAAGTTGCAAGACTCTAATTAAAAAGAAATTACCTGTTTACCAAAGTCGCAAGATTTGGGGATTTTAAACTGATTTCAGCATTAAATGACCCATCAAGGGTTGATATGCCGCTAAACAAATCAATCAATCAATCAAAACCCATTAGTCTGTTAAATCAGGGGTTTACTGTATTTTTCTTCATTTCAATTATTATATTCTCCTTTCATCATCAGGTGACCAATTTTATGTGATTTGCCTTCTCTTTCTTCATATCAACTATTCAGTTGATAAAGCCCAAATGTCAAGACTTTAAACCATTTCTACCTTATGAAGAACCTTTATTGTCACTCTTATTCACTATAGAAATATTTTGAAAAAACTTTCATTATCTTTGCCTTTATGGGAAAAAAAAACACTGAAAATATTATTGGTGCTACATGACCATTGTAGATGTCAATGTGCCTGAAAATCAAATTTAGCTGTCAAGTTACCAACCAGGCGCAAAATAGAATTAGACCCTCGCTGTAATGAACCTCAATATAACGCATTTGTCAGAGAGAAACGTGGTGACTGATATAGAGGTTAAACAAATCTTTATTATATATAAATAAGATAAGATTTTATAGAACTGTACATAACATTAGTAATTTACGTAAAGAGGTAAGGTCGACAAAAGAACGAAGGGCAATCGAACTGCTTTTGGATTTACCAAACAATGTTTGTTAAATGCGGTGTACTACCAAACTTACTTTTATTCTTACCATTGGGTATAACGAATTTTCGGCTTTAATGACAACCCCTTCCTCCCCAATTAGTTAGTTATAGGGAGGGTTTACTGTACATTGCTTTGGATTTGTCTCTTATAGCAAAAGACCTAAGGGAGATAACCCAAATTACTTTTGTTTTTAAATTTGTAGGTTACATTCAAAATGTACTTTAAAAATATATTTTGTGCATGGGTATCAATTCTTTTAGTATTAATTTACTTCTATAATATTTTGAATTGTATTTTTTTATTATATGAATTAATATTTCTTAGAGCTTTATCATGGAATCTATTAAAATAAATATTAATGTACATTTAAGTACAAAATAAATATTAATATGTAATAATAATAATAATCCTCAGAATTTTCAAAAAGAAATCAGAATCTTCCTATTTTATATAGGAAGATTCTGATTTCTTTGTTACTATTAACGATTTTCAGATCAGTTCCTTTGTGTTTATTGTTTCACAACTTTTCAGTTGCTAACAGCCAAAACGTTGTGATAAAGATGAGGAAACTGATCTGTAAGAATCTAGGGATAATTGTAACAATGTTATAATGCCCAAGCTGTAAGTCTTCTCTTAGATGTACTGCCTGCAGAGCTGGCCAGACACATAGCTGCTTAGGGTCCCATGGCCTCCAAGAGCACTTGAAATATCCCACAAGAGGTGAAGGGCCCCCAAATGTAGTTCCACTTAGGGACCCATAAAGGCTTGGGCCGACACTGAATGCCTTACAGGGCTAAAGGGCTCAAACTGCCCTACTATGAAAAGTAGATTCATGCTTTTCCCAAGTGCATTAGTTGAAGTGAACGCAAGCAACCTCGGCCGAAACTCCAACTCGGTTTGCCGATTCCGTTTTCTGCTCTGGTCACTGTTACGCCACTCTGCACCTACACCATTCATTTATATAGGAAAAACTTTTGAGTGCTCCCAGACCCCAAAAATAACCTTCTATGTTTGCCAGTTTTATGCTAAGCATAACACCCTTACAATACATTTGGACACATCTTGATAACGGATGCACAAAATAAATCGAGATAAAGTACAAATGCTCACAGACACAGTTCGAAGCTTGGTCTTTTGTAAAAGCAAAGTAGCGCAAAGCAGTCTTTCATAATGTGGGGGATACCTGTATTCCTAGTTCTTGTTGCTTAAAGTTATATTTACAGATATTTCCACTTGGAAATAAGATTTGTTTTTGGTTTTAAACAATCTTGTAGAAAGTGAAAGATTCATTTCTGTCAAGTATTAAAAATGAGGTCATTTATCTTTCCAATTCTGAGAATAAATAAAAATTTATATCTGATGTTACAATAAAAATCAAAAATTCTATAATCAGGGATATTTTTAATAAACTTATTTTATGCATAATAATCCTCATAAAAATGACTCCAACTTTTCAGTTTCTTAACCGTTAAACCGGATCAAATGTAGAATCGTGACACTAAAATTGATTCAAGTCAAAAGAGCCCATTTTCAGATTACACTAATCAGAATTTAATTTGATTAAAACAAGGATGAAATGTAGAATTCAGGCCCCAATATTCTTTTATGTAGTTAAAGGGGTCTGAATTCTACATTTCATCCTTGTTTTAATCAAAATAAATTCTGATTACAGTATAATTTGAAAATGGGCTCTTTTGACTTGAATCAATTTTGAGGTCCAGATTCTACATTTGATCTGTTAAACCAATATTTAAAATTATTTCTGATCAGTAGAACCTGGTAAATTCCACAGGTCTACCGTGAACTGAAATAGTTATAGGCATACGATTTTATATTTTTAGTTATTTCTATTGGCTTAAATTTGTGAGTTTGCTGATATTTTTGAGATTCTATACTTTTCTATATCAAATATCTGTTGTCTTTCACTGTAACCTCCAACCTTTTTTGTCTGAATTTCTGAGACTGATTACTCATGGATTGATTCTTTCAGACCAGTTTCTAGTCTTCATCACAACATTTCAACAGCTGCAGCCTCAAGTCTGAAGAGTACAGTTGCTAAAACGTTGTGATAAAGACAACAAAGACGGGGAAACTCGTCAAAAAGAATCTATGTATTAGAGTTAATTTTGCTAACAAAAAATTGGTTAACAACATTAAAGGGAGTTTACTCTATCTCCGTGATGTTCGAAATTTATTATACTGGATTATTTCCCTTGCCATCCTTCAAAAACAAAAAAAAGAAGATTTCTCTTCTAACAAAATAGTTTCACTAATCATTTGATCAAAATTTCTTTGGAATAAAAATAGATTATTTGGAGAATATGCTCTACATTTGCAAGATTTGTTCACACTTGGTTTAAAGCGTAGAAAACTGTGAACACTGTAGTTAGAATACGTTTTTTTGTACTTTGAAAACAAGCAAATTCAGAGGTTAAATATTTTCATTATACCATGTATTTTTTTGGATGACTGTTTTCATTATTTTTTCAATAGTCTTTTTTCATCAATTTTTACTAGTCTTTTTTTCATCTTTTATCACAACTTTCGGAACAAATGTAGAATCTGGACCCCAATATTGATTCAGGTCAAAAGCGCTAATTTTTTTTTAGTGGACACCGTATATGACGTCACGTGTCATTGTTTACACAGAGTTTTTTCTTTGCTTTTTTCACCCAAAATAAATACGTAGTTTTGATTTAATTTAATGAAAACAAGGATGAAATGCTGAATTCAGACCCCTACATGAAAGAATATAGTTTTTACAAATGTAAAATATGATTACTAAAGCTGCCAAAAGTATAACTATGCGATGTACTGATGAAATATTAACGCAATAATGAAGTTAAAAGCCATTAATCTGTTCTTTATCAGACACCCAGAATGTAGAAAATCTCTGTATACGCCTCAAAAACAAATTACAACGATGTGTGACACATCAGATGCTCTGTTTCTGTCGTACCTGAATGAATTCGAGGTGTGCAATATTCCGATAAAGAACAAATTAATGGCTTTTAACTTCATTATTGCGTTAATATCTGATCAATACGTTATACCTTTTGGATCCTTTGTATGACTATAGAGCATTTGTATGACGTTTTCTAGCCTTTGTATGCTGTGTTTAACTACCCTATTTTACATATGCAAGACCAAGGATTACCAAGAATATTGTTAATGTGTCTTTCATGCAGTATGCCACAATCAAAATATAATTTAATCAAAACAAGGAAGAAATTGAATTAAAATTCAGACCCCTTCAACTACATAAAAGAATATTGTGAAGAAATAGTATCACAAAATTCTACATTTCATCCTCGTTTTGATTAAATTAAAATTAGGTATTTATTTATTTTGTGTAATAAAAAAAAAAGAAAAAAGAATCCCCCGTATACAATGACATGTGATGCCATATACGGTGTCGACTAAAAATTAGCGCTTCTGACCTGAATCAATTTGGGGGTCCAGATTCTGCATTTGATTCCAACTTTCTAGTTCAAATACCCTTGACCATTAAAGTAGTAACGTGTAGTAGGAAAAAAGAAGTCGCCTCCAATGAGACTTGAACTCCCATTCCATATCATAGGAGCTTAACAAATTCGGCCACTGAACCCTAGACAAGACATAAATCTACAGAAATATTGCAAACTCTCAAGCTCTACTCAAAACCTCTAAAGGTCAGAGGTTATTCGATCTAGAAAGTTGTGATAAAAAGAAATAATAAGATGAATAAAAGACTAGTCAAAATAATGAAAATACTTCAATTCAGAATTCAACTAACATCAAACTATTGTCTTTATTGTTACTGTTTTTAACACACCATTTTGACTGATATATTCTTCGGACTTCCTTACGACCCTGTCGGCTGGGGCCTAAAATACACCAACTGCCGCCCCTGCAGAGAGGGTAAGCCCCACCCCCCAAACAGGCACCACCAAAGTCGCAAGACTCTACTTTATAAAAACTAACAGTTCACTAAAGTCGCAAGACTCTAATTAAAAAAAACAATACAACCTTTGATCAAAATCGCAAGACTCTGTTAAACAAAAAAATAACCGTTTACCAGAGTCGCAAGACACTATTTTAAACTGATTTCGGCATTAAATGACCCATCAAGGGTTGATATATCACTAAATCAATCAATCAATCAGACTTCCTTAAGTGTATGTTATATCTAATCTTTAGAATTCACTTGATGTTTTTTTCTTTTCTTTCTCCATATCAGTTAATAAAATCCTGGGGTTGTTCTGGTCAAAAAGATTTTAAAAAGTGATGGGCTACAACATGCACCTGAGGAAGGTCGAAGAATGTATCAGCCAAAACATTCTGTTAAAAACAATAAAGATAAAGATAATAATCCCAGAAATGATTTTTATGTAAAATGATGAATAGGCTAGAGTAATGAAATTTTAATTAATCTTAAAATCTTTAGCAATCTGTGGGCGACTTCGTTCGGTGATCAAAAAGTTTGTCCTGCTACCACAGGTGACTCCAATCGCTGAATGATGGTGCGTTTGAATTTTACGGTTGTGTTGTCATGTCAATTGCAGTCATACATGAACAGACACACTAGTTACATGCTTTCAAGGTTACTAAGTGCAAAAAATCTTGGTGCCCTTTAAAGGTTAATTTACTTCTACACAGACCCAACATAATTCCACGATAATTATAAATAGGCCCTACTTATAATTATCATGGAATTATGTTAGGTCTGTGTGATTTTACTCTCTTTATTTTTAAATAAGACACTGAATATCTTCAGACAAAATAGGAAAGGAGAAAGATGCTCTTATGATTACTTTCTATTTAAAAATGAAGGTATCAACCTCATACATAATAAACCATTTTGCTGTCTAGCTGTAACGATATGCCTTATTCTTTAATATTCATTTTCATGTGTAATTAGGCCATGATATAAATGATAAAAATGAAAATTTTATTTTTTTATTATTATTTTTAATATTTAACAATTTAATATTTAAATGGTTCTTCAGACGATTGAAATCCTTGTTATTTGTGTTGTAAACACAACGTTTCGGACCATCCATTCTTCGGCCTTCATCCACCAAAACGTTGTGTTTACAACACAAATAACAAGAAGGAGTTCAATCGTCCGAAGAACCATTTGAATATTAATGACCCTTCTCAAAACTATAGAAAATAGTTTAATATTTGTTAAAAAATCTTTTAAAATAATTTATAGTTTTTAAACAGACGTTGAGCAATTTAGAAATCTAAGTATGCTTCAAAACACCAGTATCTTTAATTTTTGTGAATTTCACTAAAGACAATATTCCTTATGAAAAATATCCCTTTTCTTCTGCTTTGTAGCTATTTTTTGTTTGGACTTATTAATTTAACTCTTACATTTTATTTTTTAATATAGAAAATCAATATAATGTTGTCTGTGGCTAAATACTGTTTATGACAAGAATATTTTAACCTGTTTCAAGAGTCTTAGATTAGGTCTAGTTTATTCTTCTTGACTGACATAGAGATTTTCCATCCAATTAGAATCATGAATAGAAAACATGGTGCACTTCATTGGTGCGTTGGCATGTAAATTAATCTTATAATATAAAAGCCGTTATCATTTTTTTGTTTGTTTGTTGGTTGGTTGGCTTCTGTTAGGCTAAAGCAGTCATTCTCAATGGGGTCAATATCTGAGCTGAGTGGGGCGATAGATTGTCACATTAAAATGGAATTTTCTTTTTAAAAAATAAGCAATCTTTCGTTTTATGTCGGTGAAGTGACAAAATAATGGGAAGCTACTCCCACTTTGTGTATCACAAAATATGTATTGTTTCTTTAAATTGTTTTCATCATTAATTTCCGTTTCCATTATCGTGTTATTTCATCATGCAAGCATGAGTAGGTCGTCCTGAAACACCAAATATCCACTGTAATCAATTTGTTATGAGTTTACTTGGCTTAGCCAAGATAAGGCATTACATAATGAAAAGCAACGTTCCTTTAAGAAGATGTACAGTCAAGCTACTCAATGTGAGTATTTATTTGACTAAAGGCATAAGATAATGTATAGCAGTTGTTTTCAAAGGGCGTGGTGATATATTTTTTTTTAAATAACCAAAAGGGGGTGAAAGCGAAGATAGTAAAGCAAGGCTCTACTGTGTCTGTGTATTTGAGTCTACATGACTACTACTACTGCTGATGTCTCAGTAGTAACACAGAAAACAATCCACTAAATATAGGCATCTCTGATTTATCATGAATAAAACTGATGATTTTCTCGTATTAAAAAAGAAATTTGTTTTTTTACCCAATTCCATTTCCTTATTGTTTTAAAATTATTAAAAAAAAAGAAAATATGAAGTGTTTGCAGAAAATCGACAGAAAAATGAATTTCATCCGAGGTATGCATTTTTTTGTTTGAAATATTTATTACTAAAATATATATTTGTATAATTAATCCATACATAAATAATCCCATCATTTTTGACTGGTGCTATGCTAATATATATATATTTATTTTCTTTATTGATCTTTTGAGATTTATTATGATCAAAATTATAATATGTAAATGTCTGCTTGGCAGGAAAAGTGATTTGCCGTGAGAACGCTGTTGTTCCGACTGCTGGTAATCCACAGCCTCCAACTGGATATAATGATGAAGGTGAAGACTACAAAGACCTGTCTGGCCCTACCATCAGTGGGGTGTATGGCTCGTTCCCCAACACAAACATTACTGTGAACATTACACTAAGCCCCCAGGCCTTAATGGGGCAGGGTCCAATCACAGTTACAGCCAACACTGCCGGTGCCAACAGTGGAGGTGGAACGGCAGCAAGTAGTAGTGGCTTGAATGCCTCGCTAACCAATGGTCTTAGATCTTCTACTCAATCTTCAGCCACCACTGCAACGATTGACCTAAGTCAGGCCATGCCTTCGACATCGCGAGGAGTTAGCAGCAGCAGTGCAGAAGAACGCATCCATGCAATGGCTCTGGGCAGTTTTACACATTCCAAATCTCATTCTAGCCGAGCCTTATCTGGCCTAAAGTCCACTTCCAGCAGCCATGGATCTGGCGGGGCTAGACTTGACCATAGTGGCCAACCTGCCTTTCCCATTCATCTCATTCCCAACAACGCCAGCTATGAGGCCAGCGCGATCAAGAAGAGCCGACTGGACCTCGGCTCCGTTTCAACTTCAGCTGTTCCATCGTCCACTATCAACTCACCCAGTTCATTGTCCATAGACCAGATGGAACGGGCTCGTTTTAAGCGGTTACTTTCAAAGCCGGGCAGCAGCCTTTCGCGAAGCCTTCATCATGGGATGATTTCAGGAACATCCTCGCCGTCATCTTCACTTCGACACAGCGCCAGCGCTAGTCACGCACGACAGACATCAGCTACTGTAACTTCCTCACAGAACACTTCTGCTACTACCGCTAGTGCAGCACACAGCCGATATGTAGCCCTGGGCTCCAAGGACGGCAACTCCTCTGACAATTCTGTCATTTTCATCAAGCAAGACCCCGACTGACCAACTGCTGATGGTATAAAGTAAAGCATGGCTGCCATGAAATATTATCCCTCTTTTTTTTTTTTTATATTACTAACTAGTCATGTAAAAAAAAAGTGTTGAAGGTTTCTTCTCAATCATCTTTAAAATGCTTCACTTTCCTCATTCTGGTCAAACTGTGGTGTTTTCTGATACTGACCACTGGAGAAAAAAAAAATATGCAAAGAAAGATTTTTAAAAAAAAAAATTTATCTTTTTAAAAAAAAAAAAATTTTTAAGGAAAAAAAAAAAGTGCTGTAAAAATAACGAAATCTATCCCAAGGAAAGAAAAAAAAATGAAGAAAGGATCACAAGATTTTATGCCTTTAATGATACATTGTTATTTTTTATTTCTTGTTGTCATTTTAATGTCTTCTTTATGTTTTTTTTAATTTTTTTTATCTGCTGTTAAATGGCCGAGAATCAATTTCAAGCGGCCATATTGAATAATTTCTTTAAATGTATAAATGTCCATTTTATTTTATTTTATTCTTTTAACTAAATTTAACTTATCATTCCAAGACACTATAAAAAAAAGGCCCTAAACCGAAACATCTCTCTATCTGACTGCCAAAAGTCTCTCTTTTCCTTTCTTTATATTAGTGGGGCCCACCATTTTCTTTCACTGTTTCATTACTCACATGTCTAATACTTTTATGTCCTGCATACACATTTCTTTGTAAAGACCCTTTTTTATATATGCATAGAGAACAACATGCACCCACATATAAGCACAGGGTTCTAGCCAGAAGTTCAGGGAACCTAAGGCTTCCTCAAAGACAAAAAGAAAACCATTGATTGAAAATGAGGTTCTTTATTTCCTGTGTGATTTCAAGAGATATGTGAAATATCTGGCAAGACACAGGAAATGCTGAGTAACTTGGCTTATGAACAAATTGACCAATCTGTTCAAAGTCCCTGAACTTTGGGGTAGCACCTTGTTTATATAATATACACATGCCCGTATATATGTATAATCATTCGCCACAAAAATATTCATTAATGTTTGTCACGTCTTTTTTATTTTCTCTGTACATCTGCCTTTTTTATTTCATTATAATGGAATTATGATACTATAGTGTATTATTATACTAATTATTATTATAATATAGTATATGTAACAAATGATAATCATATATCTATGATTGCAAGATATAATTATATATACATAATTCTATGTATGTGTATATATAATTTTATTAATATTAT
>VCCN01002231.1:762159-774253 GCA_006491835.1 Architeuthis dux | reverse complement strand
GTTTTATGAAATTTATGGTTTCCGTTAATTAACTGTATATTTTTTTTATTGTATGCTTTACTACTGTATTCATTTATTTCTTTGGACATTTACAATTTGGGAATGGTAAATTGTTTGTTTATCAAAAGGTTTATGGTACAAGATTTATGGTTTGTGGAACCGAAAGGGGTTTTTTTTTTGGGGGGGGGGGGTCAGCAAAAATTATTCGCGCCCCTGGTGGCCTTAACCCCCGCGAATGACAAGGGCTAACTATATATGTCTCGGCTCCATAGGCTAAGCCTATATTTCATATTAGTTATTTCCCTTAGAAATGCATGACGCCTATTGTAAGATCGATGATGTAAGGGAGATAACTTCAATTTTTTTCTTCTCTGTTTAATTGAATTTCCGTCAGAAAAAAAGTTCACTAAAAATTTGTCTTTTAGCTTTTAATTAATTTTAAAAGCTTTTGTCATAATTAAAATTTTTTCATTACTTTAGTAACGATTTTTTCTTGTGTTCAATTAAACAAAAATGCTTATGGTTACAACATACGATGCGATACAAAAAGAACTTAAATTCAATTCCCGGTCTTTGAGAGGAGAATTAAGAATTTCTTAAGGACAAGAGAATTTCACTCCAGGGATTTTCATTCAACAAGGAGAAATATTTATTTTTTTAAAACTACTACTACTTTCTGTTTTAATAAAATAAAAATCTAATTTTGATGATATAAACTTATGGAACATACATGACGTCTGCAAGTCGAGATAGAGCTGTGGCTATAGAATAGAAGGATGACCAGTGTATGGATGTAGATTATAATTCATCCGACAGTATTAGAGTGAAGAGACAATTTGGAAAGCCAAAGTTGATGTTACAAATTTAGATTTCTTTGTTTAATGAAGATGTTAGCTCTGACTAACGAAACATGTTAAATTAAATAAAGAAATATCATTTGTAACATCAATTTTGGCTTTCCAAGAATAGAAGGATATAAAAAAAATACAGGTCCACAATCGCTTATCTAAAACACTTAGCACCAGACACTCTTTGGAATTTTTCAGATTTTGGAATGGTAGTACAAGTACCATATATAGGGTCAGTGGTTCCCAAACTTATTTTGGTGCGGAACCATTACGATTTTCCAAACATTGTGTAACCCAAACCTATATTTTACGGCCAACCCTGCCACCCTAATTTGAATAAGACATTAAATGAAACAAAAATTGTTTAGAGAGAGGATTTATTAAATATAAATGAAATATTAAAATAAAAAACAACTCTGTTTTTTTCTATAGTTTTGAGAAGAGTCATTAACATTCAAATAGTTCTTCAGACGATTGAACTCCTTCTTGTTGTTTGTGTTGTTGGGGGAAGTCCAGATTATTGACAGAGAACGCTGTTGGAAGCAGAGAAAAATCAAAGAGGCAGCACATATCAACATGTTGACTAAATGCATTAGTCAGACAAGTGCAGAGTTCAACCCGATGTGGCTTCCACTGCTCAACAGGCCCAAACCTGACAAGCCAAGGACAAAGAAACACCTGAATCCTACATTATAAGGGTTACCTCCTTTGGAATTAAAACCCCTCACATTCAGATATTACAGCCGAAGAAAGCCGAAGAATAGATTGGCCAAAACGAAGGAGTTCAATCGTCCGAAAAACTATTTGAACTGTTTTTAATTGTTATAAATTTATAATTGTGAAAAAAGAATTATTAAGAGAAAATTAATGCGGGGAATGTTGTTGCTTCTTGGACTCCAGTATCCTCTGAAAATTTGGTTTGATATAAGATAATTGAATTTGCATATCTAGTGCAGCGTCCAGTCTGTTGCGATATTTAGTTTTTGTGCTAACTTATTATTTTGAAAATGGTGAATACCATTTTTTTATAAAATAATAATATAATATTTTTATTAAAAGACACCCTATCTCACGGAACTCCAGAATTCTTTTGGCAGAATCCACTTTAGGAACCAGTGGGGTAGAAAATTAAGTCATGGGAATTAGGTCATGGGAATGGCAATGTCTCTGTAGTGAACCTTGTTAATATTCACAAGCGTGTGGTCACAAACTAAGACTTTACATAAGATAAAGATAAGTAATACAATTACTGGCATACTGTTTGTTTTTAAAGTACTAAAGGAAAACTAGCATTCCAAGGGAAATTCAAGATATTCAAAACGGCTGGATACTTTTTCCAGTACAAAATCTCTATTTTTGGTTATTTAAATTGAGATAACAGATCAGTATTTGTTTTTTAGTACAACAGAGAAAATAGGGTTAACAAGAGAAAAAAGAAATGACTGCAACCTTCTAAGGGAAATTATGAATCACTGCCACCCATATATGCTGTGTTGAGGATGATCAATTAAAAAGTTGGAAAAGGGAGCGTTCAATGAATAAGTTACTCCTCTTGCCTTTTGTCGGGCTGTGATCACTAAAAAACAGTCTGAATTTTTCAAAAAATAAGCGGGCACAAACTAGTGACCAATTTAGCATAAACTTACATTGCATATTGAACCCCCCTCTAAAAACCTATTTAGGGAGGGGGGGAATTTTCAAAAAACCCAAAAAACATTTTTCCTACTCATTGAGGGGTGTGTGTGCAAAATTTCAAGTTTCTACTATGAACGGTTAGGGCTGGGTGAAGTCCAGATACATAGATACATATAAATGTCAGAACACATGAATAAACTAAACCCAGCAATAAACCAGTGTTGTGGGTAGCAGTGATTAAAAAAGCATTGTAGTTTACCTTTTAAAGTGACAATGTCAAATCCCATTTTCTGGAAAACATTTGTGAAGGCTTTGACATCTTTAGAAGAAATGATGAGTTGGCATTGGTGTTCTTCATCTCCTTGGGAAAGTCTGCAACAGAAGAGAAAAACAATCAAAGAATAGGATCGGAACTCTCCTGGAATTAAAAACATTAAAAGTCCAGCAATATTATTTCTTTATTTCTGATCTGCACTGTTTAATAACTGCCATAGACTGACAGCCCGAGAAACTTGCAATAAAAAGCAAGTAAAAATTGCGATGAAAGAAAATACTAGTCAAAAATTAATAATAATGGTTGACAATGCTTCATCTAATAAAAAATAAATAAAGTTAATATTGCTGCTATAATGATACTCCTATGTCAAATGTAAGCACAAGTAATGTTTATACGAGGTCTGTCCGGAAAAGAACCAACTATTTAGAATATCTCAAGAACTGGTTGCGCAGTCTTGATGTAACTTGGCAACCAATCACAGTAGACCTTACTGTGCATACATGAACAGACACTCTCCTGTGGGGTTACTCAGTCAGCAGTGAGATGCCACTGAGCGAGCTTGTGTAGTGTGTGACCATTGCATTCACAAGGCCCATTCTTCACATCTTGTGCTGGTTTTTTTGGCAAAACATTGCATCACCCAGGTCTATCAGCACCCCATTCCATCCAAATTTGGTTCCCTGCGACTTCTGGCTTTACCCAAAGCTAAAATTGCCATTGAAAGGGGGGAGATTTCAGACTGTGGACAAGATTAAGGAGAATGCCACAAGGCTACTGATGGCAATCCCAAAAGAGGACTTTGCAGATTATTTTGAAAAATGAAAGTGTGTGAGGTCCGAAGGGAAATACTTTTAAGAAGACTAAAGTGCCTAGGTAGGCGATTTTTTGTTAACTTTTAAATTCATACCTCTTGTAATTGACAGTGGAACTCTTCAATGAATATCATAAAAAAAATAGTGGAACTCTTCTGTGAATTGAATAAAAAAATGTTTTAATTCACCAAATAGTGAAAGAGAGATAATTTCAATCGGGAGTTATTTCCCTTGAAACTGACATTTTATTCTCTTTGTATGAATTTAAGAGTTAATATTAAACGGCTGGTTACTTTCCAGACAAGAAACATGAATGGAAAAAGTTTCAAAATAATATCCCTGACTTACTCTCTTCTGGAAGTAGAAAAAAAAACATGATAGATCTATATTCCTTTTTTTTTCACTAGTGATGGATTCAGAAAGAAACAGCAGTTTGAATAACATTTCTATAAGGTTGTCTGGAAAATAATGGCCAATTTCAAATATTAACATTTTAGTCATTTATAGCAAAACCAATACAATAATCCCTTGATATGTGCGGTTAATAAATCCTCGCTGTATACTGCATATATCAAAACCGCATTATTCAAAGTTAAGAATCAATGGAAATAATTATAATGAATCCTGGAAAATAAAAAACAATTTAGACTAATGTATATTATTACATTCCTCAATTGCCTCCCTTAGTTGATCTCTAATGTAATAAGTTATAAAAATAATGCAAAATGTCTCCTCTATGTATATAAACAAGCCCTGCTGATTGTTGTAATTTTGCATGTCCTATTTCAAGTTGAATAAAGCCATTATTTATGGTAAATATTTCATTCTGCCATTTTCAAACTTTTTTTAACCACACTAATCAAATTTTATATCGTAAATATCAAGGGATGGTCACAATAATTTTTTGCGCACTAACTGAACCCGCATTAATCAAGACATATCAAGGGATTACTGTACTTGTCATTTTGGTAAACTGTGAATGTTTTTTTTGTAAAATAAAATACGATTCTATTCATTTCCATAGTTTTGTGTTTACCCTTATACTAGTGTATAAGTCGACTTTTGAAGAATAAAGAATTTTCCCTAATGGATTATAGTCCATTTAGACCAGCCATGGGCAAACTGCAGCCCCTTTGACTTTCTGAACGGCAAGCTACGCTTAATTCCATGAGGGAAATAACGTTTTATAAAAATTCCATCTAATAAAAAGGGAACCTTTTTTGAAGAAATGAGAAAATTCCAGGATAAGTGGACAAATGATCACTTCTTTGTTGAAGTAAAAAACACACCATTGTGTCTAATATGTTTTGAATCCCACTCTGCATTTAAAGAATTTAACATTAAGCATCATTACACAACTAAACATTCCTCGTATGATAAATTTAAAGGAGATATCAGAAAGCTTAAAATTGAAACACTAAAGAAACCTAAATATTTTGTTTTCTAAAAGGCAAACAGAGCTCAGCAAAATGGTGCATGCAAGCTATGTTGTTAGCCAAAAAGTTCCTAACATTCTAAAAATTATTCTGACGGTGAATTTATGAATTTGTGGCCCGGTTTATGATTAGCAATATCTCATGCGGCCCATTGCTCGAAAAAGGTTGCCCATGCCTGGTTCAGACCCTATGAACTTGACACTCTAATGGACACAATGTTGCCTTATGTTGGAGAGTCGACTTACCCTGCAAATATTGGACTAAACTTGAATTAAACCTTAGTTTTGGGGTTGACTTATATGCCGGCATTTATGCCATTTTTTTCCCAGGGTTGAATCTGCTTATTACAGAGCATGCAGAAGGTATGAATATAAAGTTAATCACAATGTCTACTGAAGCGTCTGTAATATTAATCAAATATTGCATAACAGAGGAATTGCAGAATGGAATAAGGGTTACCGGCACGGAAAAACAGAATCGGCGGACTAAGGCTGTTTACATACACTTTGCACTGATGCCCTTGGGAAAGACATGAATCCACTTCTCCTCTTGGCTATGAGTAAATAGCAGGGCAGTTAGAGCCCTTCAGCCCTGCAAAGCAGTACATCTAGGTTACTCTGACAGAAAAAAAACCTACAGCTTGGGAGTCACCATAGCTGGTCCCAAGCTCAGGTAAAGGAGGAAGGTTGGATTGATTGATTTAACAGCATATCAACCCTTGATGGGTCATTTAATGCCGAAATCAGTTTTAATATTCCCAAACAGAGGTTTTTTTTAACTAGAGTCTTACAACTTTGGTGAAAGGTTATTTATTTTTTATTTTTAAAAAAAATAGAGTCTTGCGATTTTGGTGAAAAGATTAGTAAAAAACGATTATTTTATTTATATTTTTTTTATTAAATCAAGTATTGCAAACCATTTTTATTAATTTTTGACTACTATTTACATTCATCCTAATTTTTTAGTTTGTTTAATCGCAATTTCAGTAATGCCGGCACAGGAGTATTATTTTTAACTTTTAGTTTTAGTGAAAGTTTTTTATTTAGACAAAGTATTGTAAACCATTTTTATTAATTTTTAACTACTATTTACCTTCATCTTAATTTTTAGTTGTTTTTTTAATTACAATTCAACTTGGTTTTAGTAAAAAAGCTATTATTATTTGTTAAACCATTTTACACATTGAGATTTTTTTAAAAACTACTAAAAATTAAGATGAGGGTAAATAGCAGTCAAAAATTAATAAAAATGATTTACAATACTTGATTTAATTAAAAAAAATGAAATAAAATAATTGTGTTTTAGTAAAAACAGTCATTGCTGTGCCAGCTTAGTACGAAAGTAAAAAAAAAATGTTAGCTTCTTTAGCAGTGATCAGTCAAATCAGTCCTTATGATACAATGCATTTTTGATGGTTAAGTCATCCCACTTTGGCAAAATATCAAGAAATGGTACAACCAGGTACACCTTGATTAGTGCGGTTAATTTGTTCAAAAGTTTACTGTACTATTCAAAACCATACTGTTCAAGGCCCTATTTTAATTTAATGTGTTTGTTTTTTCAGTTTATACTTAGTTACATTAATTTGTACAGCAATACCTTAACCGTAATTCACCAAAACCTGCACTAATCAAAACCATACTGTTCAAGGTCTTATTGTAGTTTAATGTGTTTGTTTTATCAGCTTATACTTAGCCACATTAATTTGTACAGCAATACCATAACCGTACTACATTAAAACCCACACTAATCAAAACCGCACTGTTCAAGGTCTTATTATAAATTAATGTATTTGTTTTTTCAGTTTATACTTTTTTAATTTGTACAGCAATACCTTAACCATACTACATCAAAACCCGCACTAATCAAAACTGCGCTATTCAAAGTATTACTGTAATGTACACATAAGAAATATACAAATATTGGAAATTGGCAGAATAACAATATCTGGCTATCTAAAGCAAATTGGAAAACTGATATCAATAGATGGGTTCCATATTAAAAGTGGCCATTATTTTTCTAGACAACCTGCAAGTATAAAAATGAGTGACTGATCTTTTGCCAAGTTATAGCTTGAGAGAATGAGTCATTTTGACAAGCTGCCTTCATTTCATTTCCCACATTTCTTCTCTTGAGTGGTTCTCATAAACAACCATAACAATGCTAACATTATCACAATCTCAGTGATAAAGCATTGTTATCAACAAGACACACTATTGCTACATTTTCTATACCAGTGGTTCTTAGCCTGGGGGCAAACACCCCCCAAGTGGAGTGTAAGGCAATTTTGGGGGTGCAAGAAGAGCGTAGCAAACAAACTTTGTTTTTTGTTTTATTGCTGATGTATATGACTTTTGTTGAAAAAAAGCAAGCCAGTGTGTTAAATGGTTTTATTAGTAATATCTTGTTACAGACTTTCAATTTTAACATCTAATCAATTTGGACATTTTGTTATTTACACTTTTTAATATTAACTTTGCCAATTTTGACTTTTTAAAATGTTAATATTTTAGCATTAAGATTAAGGCGTGCGAGCCTTGAAAAAGGTTAAGAACCGTTGTTCTATGTCTGTCCACACCTCGAGTACTGTGCACAGGCTTGGTCTTGGAGAGAGTTAAAAATCTTTTAGAAAAAGTTCAGAGACAAGCAACTAAGTTAGTACCGGAATTAAAAAGTATGAGTTATGAGGATAGGCTAAAAGTGTTTGGGTTAACATCGGTAGAAAATAGGAGAGATTGGGGAGACTTAATAGAAATGTTCAAGATTATGCGTGGTTTAGAATTAGTAAACCCTGATGTATTTTTTACTAGAAGGGAGTACAAGGGGCTGAGAAGCCACACATATACGGTAGAAGCAAATAGAAGTAGATTTAATATCAGAAAATTCTTTTTTAGCAATAGAGTAGCAGAATTTTGGAATAGATTACTGGAATATGTAGTGCTATCAACAGATGTAAATGATTTTAAGAAGAATTATGATGTTTATTACACCAAAGATTTAAGGCCCTAGATATTGTGTAAATATGATTGTTATGATGTGCGCTTGTATATACAAAGTGTATACTTTTTTTTTTCACACTAAAATAAAATGTTCTAGTATGACTATGACAAAAAGCAATGCCATCAAAAAGAAAAGGGACTAGCATTCTAAGGGAAATTATGAATCACCACCCATATATGCTGTGTTGGGGGTGATCAATTAAAAAGTTGGAAAAAGGGGTGATCAATGAATAAGTTACTTCTCTTGTCGGGATGTGATCACTAAAAAAGGTCTGAATTTTCAAAAAGCAAGCGGGCACAAACTAGTGACCAATTTAGCATAAACTTACATTGCATATTGAATCCCCCTCTAAAAACCCATTATGGGGGGAATTTTCAAAAAACAAAAACACATTTTCCCTACTCATTGAGGGGAGTGTGCGTGTGCAAAATTTCAAGTTTCGACTATGAACTGTTAGGGCTGGGCGAAGTCCGGATACCTAGATAGATACATGGATATAAATGTCAGAACACATGAATAACCTAAACCCAGCAATAAACTAGTGTTGTGGGTAGCAGTGATTAATATAACAAATAACCTTTTCTCTGTATGGCTTTATTGAGTAGACTACAGCATTCTCTTTTATTTGGTATCAAGTCATTTTATAAATAAAAAGTAATTATGATCATTTTAATAAAAACATCATATCAACCATGGGACAATACGCAATCCTGTTATCACTTCTGATAAATGGTTCCTACAAGCTATTAATGTTTATGCTTGGTCTGCTGATCAAGTGATCTGAGCAGAGTATGTGTGCAGATTCCTTCAACATTCTTATTCTCCAATGTTATTCCCGGTCTATTATTTTGTGCCTCTTCTCCCACCAGGTATGGCCAGGATGCAAGAAGCAATGAATTTGATATCCCAGAAGCATGACCAAAGAACTTGGAAAATTTGGTGAAGTTCACTGGCTCAGCACATAGGTCATGAGAAGACAATCCCAAGAACACACAGATGCAGACACTGGATGTGATGTGTATGAGAAAGAGAGTGCATGCCCCCTCAGAGCAAGTTTCCAGAACACAACAGACACTTGAGGTGTTATGATATGCTGCCACGAAAGGGTCATCTCCAGGTCAACACCTGTGCGGAAACGGAGGTGACAGGGTCACCTTAGGAAATAGGTATATGCGTGGGTGTCCAAAACAGGATGTGGGGACCAGAAATGACACCTGCGTGGGCGTTTGAGAAACCCATAAAGCAGACCCGAACACAGAACTCAGGACCCAGAAGAGACAGACATCAGCGGAGCCGAAAGGCACGAGACCACTGTCCCTGTTGGGGACAGACTGACGGTTCTCCTCATCTCTATCCCACTCTTCACTCTCCAGCCGACGAAATGTATATTATAAGAAATGAAAATATGTCACATATTTTTACAACCGAGTTTTCGAGTCATCCTTCCTTTCTCGCCAAGTCCAGAGGTAGACCAGAGGGTTCACATCCGAAATGTTGTAATAAAATAAAACAAAGACAAGAAAATAAGTCTGAACTAACCAATATACAATAACTATTAGCACCAGAGTTGCCAGATCAGTTTTCTCAAAAAAGAACAATAGTGTTCCCAAATTCGGACAAATCGGTCATCCCTGCTCAAAATCTGTCAAATACGGACAAAAAAAAAGTTGATGGCTAAAAATAGCTCATAGTGGCTAAAAGTAGCTAGATCATTATCACAATAATTAAAATGAATAGCTAGAAGTAGCTAGATCATAAGGCTGACAATAAAGCCAATCATCAATGGGAGAAGACAGTGCATTTAATATTAAGATGAGAACACAGTACCGTTACTACCTCTGTCCCATAATAGTTGTTACATTTGCATAGATATTTCATACACTAAATGTAACAACAATTATGGGACAGACATAGTATAAACTATCAGTCATAATCCAATACTCCAATGATTGATTGATTGATTGATTGATTGTTTTGTTTAACGGCACATCGACCCTAATACTCCAATGGAACCATACTATGGGGTAATGGTTAGCAAACTACAGAGTGTCCCTAAAGTCTGGACACAGGAAATATCACTATTTATAACTAACTATATTTCTTTTGCCCCACAGATTAAATATGAGTTTGTCGAAAGAAGAAAGGATTGAACTGGTACTTCTCAGTGGACGTGAAGGATGGTCATATCGAAAGATAGCAGATGATATTTATTAATATTTCAATTAAATAAGATGTTGTTCAAATTTTTTTATTGAAAATATGCATTTTGCTTATGTGTCCAGACTTTAGAGACACCCTGTAGTCTACCAAACCATTACTACTGTATAGTAAGTTTGATCATAACTGGGTGCCCCGCACTTGTGGCCTTGTACTCATGGGTATATGGGAACTTTTTGGTTAGGAGGAACAGAGGGCTTGATTTGCCCACAATTTTATACTGTTTTGCCCCAATTCTTTTTTTTGTGTGTGGGGAGCCCTACCCTGTATGCCTATGCTTGTACTAGACTGAGCTAATTCTGGTAAATAGCTATCATTTTGGAAAACAATTTTAATATATAAACATTTCTTTAATAATAATAATCAATTGTCTGATTAATTGGCAGTTATCAAAGTTTGGTACCTGTTCCTTTTATTAGATCCAAGTAAATTTCAGAAAACTTGGGGCATCATTTAAAGATGTTAAAGTTGAAATAAAAAGGCTTATACAGGTATACATTGATTAGTGTGGTAAATTTGTTCCCAAATTTTCCATACTATTCAAAACCACACTGTTCAAGGTCTCATAATTTAATGTGTTTTTTTTTAGCTTATACTTAGTTACAATAGTTTGTACAGCAATAACTTAAGTGTACTACATCAAAACCTGCACTAATCAAAACCGCACTAGTCAAGGTATTGCTATACATATAGTACTTTTTGGGTGTCAAACAATTACAAACATAGAGACAAAAGATTAAAATAACAGAGAGGAAGTACAGTCATAAGCTGACTTACGCCCGACCAATTTATATTCAATCACAGATACGTCCACATAATAAGAGCTTAAAACACATTAACAGTGGATAACAGGAATTTCAGTCATTGCAGTTCTATGGCTCAACTGCAAATGACCAAAATTTCTGTTATGTTATTGTTAGCTTGCTAAAGAGAACGCAGTTTTATATGTCCTGTTTGTTTCGTGTTCTCCAGGTAGAGAAGGTGAGAAGGAGATAGTAGAAGAGCAGAAACGTTGCTGGATTGAGCTAACTTAGTGAGACAAACATAATGGATGACATTTGTTCCTTTCTCTTCAGAAAGGCAAGAAAGACGCATTTATAATATAGAGGTTTAGGTAAATATGTGTGTCATGGTATCTTATGTTGTGCAGTGCATATATTTCACGTCACGCTATGATGATGCCATGGCTTAGGGCCGAATACATTGAGGGGACCCAAAAATAAATAGCAATATAGAACTTTATCAGTATTCCCTTGGAATCAAAAATCAATCATAAACAATTGAATGGTTTTCTCACAATAAGTCCTGACTTTATTTAAAATATTTGTACATATTTTATCATTATGCTTATGTTTCAATATAAATTTCCCTATCAATAAACTATTTTTACTTACTGTTTGAATCTCATATAATTTTAATATGGTGGACCCCAATATTATGGGTGGTGTAGGGCCCATTGTGGTCTTAATCCAGCCCTGATGATGATCAACTTATGCCCAGATTATTGCACCCATACTACCAGAACATAACCTAGGCACAAGTTGGCTGTATATAATTATCAATTGTAATGATTATTTAAATTATAAATGCAAGATGATTGGTGTAACAAATTATTTATATTGTCTATGAGAAACATAACTCTGCTAATAGCAATGTCATTACAAAGTTATGGTTTCTGATTGGTCAGTTTCTTGATGATGTCATTGTACAGGATCTGATAATTAAGGTGTTTGAATGTTTAACACAAAATGACTTCCATTTTGTTTTTGTGATAACTTGCTTCAATAATTTATCCTGCTTTTCAACAAATTCTGACACTTTGGAGTGGAAGCAGAAATCCTTTATTCCCCTTTCAAAAATATAATATAT
>VCCN01002231.1:699441-711027 GCA_006491835.1 Architeuthis dux | reverse complement strand
GATACACAGGTTGAGAGATACTAGAGTAGATTTGCATATATCTTAATAGATATTCAAGATGTTTTGTACAAGTTGTGGCTATTTTTGATGCCTTAAACATATATATATACATAAAGATTTTCCTACTTATAAATTTCTATAAATATAAAGTGTGTGAGAGAGAGCATTGGAGCATGTGCCTATGCGCACAGAGGAGTGTGTATGTGGCTGTGTGTGTGTGCCTGAAAGCAGATGACTCATACCTGTAGCCAACCTCTTCCCCTCCCCACTCCTCTTATCCTGACTCCCTTTTTCCAATCAGTGAATATAAACTGCAACATGAAGGGGGGGGGGTTGATGGTAGGAGGAGGAGGTAGAAGAATGGAGATGAGAATCGTGGCGTGGAGGAGGAGGAGGATGAGATGGATGGAATTTAAGGTGTTGGGGAGGGTGCGAGATGCTGAAAGTTTGGAAGATGGAAAAAGAAACGAAGAAGCAGAGAGAGGGGGGGGCAGAGAGAGAGAGACACACAGAAAGAGACAGAGGGGGAGGTGAAGAGGAGAGATGCAAAAAGGTGAGAAAGGTGTGGAAATCAAAGAGATGGCAGGTACGTTGCTGGGGAAAGACTGAGAAAGAAAAGAAAGCTTTGGAAATAAGGAGGGACAAGAGGAAGAAAAAGGAAAGAGTGGAGGAGGGAAAAAGAAGAGGAAAAACAAGAGTGACGGTGTAGAAAAGAAAAGAAAAAAGAGGAAAAGTTGTGAACAATGTAGACATGGCCGAGAGAGGCCAAGTGTAAGGAAGGAAGGAAGGAAGAAAGAGAAGAGAAGAAAGAAGGAAGAGAAGAAAGAAAAAGAAGAGAAGAAAGAAGGAAGAGAAGAAAGAAAAAGAAGAGAAGAAAAAGAAAGAAGAAAAAAGAAGAAAGTGCTTTACAAAAAAAAGAAAAATAAGAAAAATAATAAGGCAAGAAAGATGTTTAAACTGTATAGATAGAGTGACAAAAAGAAAAGTGAAATCTGGGAAGAGGAAGAGGAGTGGGATGCAGAGTGAGAAAAGGAGAAAGAGTGAAATGTAGAGGGGGGAAGAGAAAGAGGAGTGGAATACAAAAGAAAAAGAGTAAATTGTGTGGATATGAATGAAGAGGAGAAAAAGTAGTGGGAGGCAGTGAATGAAGATGTAGAAGAAGAAAAGTAATGAAAATGGAGCATAAAAAGAGGAAAGGAAAGTGAGGAAGAAGTGAACTGAGAAGGTAAGAGGAAGGAGAACATTACCTGGTAAAAGAAAAGAGAAAAAGAGTTAAAAAACAAAAACATTTTTTTTTAAATAAGGAAAATTGCAGGGTTAAATAAAGCAAGGGAGAATAGGAGATGGAAAGAGAAAGAGAAAGAGAAAGAGAAAGAGAAAGAGAATAACAGTAGAGGTAGGAGAAGATGAAATAGAAAGCGAGAGAGAGAAGAGGAGAAAAAATGAAAGCAAGAATAAGAGATGGGGGGGATACATAATGGGATAGAGAAAAAGAATGAGAGAGAGAAGAGGAAGATAAGGGAATAGAAAGACAGGAAAGAAAGAGAGGATGAAGAGAGAAAAAAGAAAGAGAGGGTGAAGAGGAGATGAGGAAAGAGAAAGAGAGATAAAGAAAGAGAGGGTGAAGAGGAGATGA
This sequence comes from Architeuthis dux, assembly GCA_006491835.1. Lineage (NCBI taxonomy): Eukaryota > Metazoa > Mollusca > Cephalopoda > Oegopsida > Architeuthidae > Architeuthis > Architeuthis dux. The sequence continues at coordinate 709,391 of VCCN01002231.1, read as the reverse complement.
GGAAAGAGAAAGAGAGAGAAAGAATGAGAGGATGAAGAGGAAAGAGAGAGTGAAGAGATGAGGGAAGAGAAAGAGAGAGTGAAGAGATGAGGGAAGAGAAAGAGAGAGTGAAGAGATGAGGGAAGAGAAAAGAGAGGGAGAATAGATGAGAGAATAAAAAGAGATATAGGGGAAAAGAATAAGAGAGAGAATAGAGGAAATATATACATATATATATAGAGAGAAACTGAATGAGAGGGATAACAGGACATGAGGAAAGAGACAGAGAGAATAGGAGATAAGGCAAGAGACAGAGAGAATAGGAGATAAGGCAAGAGACAGAGAGAATAGGAGATAAGGCAAGAGACATAGAGAATAGGAGATAAGGGAATATAGAGAGCAAGAGAGTTAGAGGGCAAGAGACAGAGAGAATAGGAGATAAGGGAATATAGAGGGAAAGAGACAGAGAGAATAGGAGATAAGGGAATATAGAGAGCAAGAGAGGATAGGAGATGAGGGAAAGAGAGAAAAAGAATAAGGGAGAATAGAAGAAGATAGAATAATAATAATGAGGGGGAAGAAGGAATAGAGAACAAAAAGAGAAATAGAAGAGAGGATATCAGCTAAAAAAAACAAATATGGCCGCTAAAAGGTGTAAAAGGTTGTAATGCAAAGTGAATCCTAAGAAGATGGATAAAGTAATAAAAAGAGAAAAAAATAATAGAATCAGCATCCAAAATGTTGGCGCTGGAAGGCAGAGATGCAAGTAGGTGGGTAGATAGGCCCACAGGCATGTAGGTAAGTTGTCAGGGGTGTAGGCAGATTGGTATATGAGTAGGTGTCCATGTCACAAAAGCACAAGAACCTGGAGAGAAAGATGTAAGCATCTTCTTAGAGTTAGACTGTTGTCTCTTTCAGCGTTCCTGCTGCCGCTGCAGACGATATCAAGGTATGATGAGTCAACACTTGTTCCACCCTCGTCGCTCCACACCCCCCGGGGGCGGCGTGCATGCACGCGTGCTCATATAAACGTGCTTGTTTGCTATCGCCCTCCTCTCCAACCCCCTGATCGGCTGGCACCCCCACTCCCCACCATCCACCCCTCACGGGAGGAGAAGGCCGTCGAGGAAAATACGGGAAAAGGCTGAGGCGGAACAGAACGAAGGTAGGTAGGTAGGTAAGTTTGTAGTTAGGTAGAAAGAAACGTGTGTGTGGTCAGGGTAGCTGTGAGGGGTAAGGGCGTACAAGTACGTGGAGAGGCACCAAAGCGTGCAATGATGAGCCGAGAGAACTAGGGTGGAATTATGGACAAGAGAGGGGGGTGAGATAATTCTTTAATTCGAATGATGATAAAACAAAAAAAACAAAAATCAATCAATATAAGCAAAGCGTGGAAGATAGGTAGAGGGACATACGGGCGGGGCAAGATGCGGGATGTGGGAGGCAAGGACAGAATTCGTAGTAAGTAGTGGACAAAAAAAGAAATAGCTTGGAAGGGTGGGGTAGATGAGATGACGGTTACAAGCAAACAGACAAATCATATAAAAAAAAAGAAAAATTGGTATCTTCTTGGCAAAAATAGTAAAAGATAATTAACTATAAGTAAATAAATAGGTAACGAAAGGTATCAATTAGGGTGACAGATGTGTCTTCCTGGGTTTAAGCATCAATGCATCACTGGGCAAGGCTGGTCTGTGGGTCAGGGGAGAGCAGGGAGAAGGAGAGTAAGGAGTGCAGAGTCCTTGATTGTTTCTTTCTGGCTACGGAAACAACCCCGGAGAGCTGATAATGGTTCTTTGCAGGTGACTCTTGGAGAGAATCACAGCATCAAACGGTATGTAGAGGAATGTTTGCTAGGGGTTCCTGGGGGGTCCGGACAAGTTGAACTTCAGCTCCCTTCAAAGTATAGTATCTTATTTATTTATTTATTCATTCGTTTGTCTTACAGTGATAAAAATAAATACAGGTCTGCTTAGTCGCTCAATAGAAACCATCATTTGGCAGCATGCAACGTTGGAGGTGATCAATTAAAAAATTGCAAAAGGGGGTGATCAATGAATAAGTTACTTCTCTCGCCAATTTGTTATATCACTAAAAAATCTGAATTTTCAAAAAAAAAGCAGGCGCAAACTAAGGATCAATTTAACATAAACTTACATTGTAAATTGAACTCTTATAACACCCTTCAAGTTATAGCATTATCTTATTTGTTCTACAGTGAGAAAAATAAATGCAGGTCAGATTAGTCACTCAATAGAAACTGTCATTTGGCAGCAAAAGAAATAAAAAGATTAATGATTTTTGTATAAAATAATGATACCTGTGAAATAGTGTTAAATTTTTTCTGAATAAAAATAAAAATGTTTATTTCTATATGGAAATATGTAAAAATAATAATTTTTTTACAAAATAAAGGTATCATTATTTCATGGATATCATTATTTTATGCAGCAATTAGTAATCTTTTCATTTCTTTTCCACTTTCAATGTTGATATGATTTTCTTTTCAACTTTTGTAATAAATGCAAATATGGAAGAATCGGATAATTTCTATTAGACTCAGTGAGAACAAAGACCCCACACTGTTATTATTATGTTGCAAATGGCTTTATTCTTCAATTTAGAGCATTTTAACAGTATTGCGATAACAAAAATCTCACTACAATGTGCTATTTTTGCTTGTTACAGTAACATACAAACAAGCAAAAATTGGATCATTATAATATGGATGATTCTTATATTTCAATAAGGAATGTTATAAGAAAAGTCTCATAGAAAACTTGTGGTGGTGAATAAAACATGTAAAAATATGATTTTAATCACTTTTAGTACAGGTCTGGTTAGTTACTCAATAGAAACCGTCATGTAACCAACGTCATTTTGGCAGCATGCCGTGTTGGGGGTGATCAATTAAAAATTGGAAAAGGGGGTGATCAATGAATAAGTTACTTCTCTTGCCAATTTGTTACATCACTAAAAAATCGGAATTTTCAAAAAAAAAAAAGCAGGCACAAACTAAGGATCAATTTAGCACAAACTTACATTGTAAATTGAACTCTTATAGCACCATTCAAATTATAGCATTATCTCATTTGTTTTACAGTGAGATAAATAAATATATAGGAACATATATAGGTACTATAATATACAGGTTGATACTAAATATCAATAATCTAAATTACAATGCGTTAATTAAATGAGCTTGTCCTTGGTCATGAGAATTTCCTTTGCTATTGTCTCTCTTAGTTTCACCACAACAGAAAGTATTAAACTGTCGGATATTCCTGAAAAATCTGACTTCACATCAGGGTGTTTTTTTATTTTGTTTAATTTTTTCATTTTCCTTTCCAATCAATCCGAGGGGACCTTACTGCGCATGCATGAACGGATACTCTTGTGCGGGGTTATTCAGTTGGCTGTGAGACACCACTGAGTGAGCTTGTGCATTTTGTGACCATCGCATTCACAATGACTGAGCAAGTTGATCAGCGAATATGCATAAAGTCTTGCGCAGGGTTTTTTTTGTGAAACTTTGCATTACCCAGGTCTGTTAGCCCTCCCTACAGTCCAGATTTGTCTCAATGAGACTTCTGGCTTTTCCAAAAGAGATTTCAGACCGTGGACGAGATTAAGTAGAATGCCACAAGGCAGCTGATGGTCATCCCAAAAGAGGACTTTGCAGACTGTTTTGGAAAGTGGAAGGGACACTGGGAAAATTGTGTGAGGTCCCAATGGAAGTACTTTGAAGGAGACTACGTGGGCTATTTTTTCATTGATATTAAATGGCTGGATACTAACCGGACAGACCTTGTATATACACATCTGAGGACTAGCTGGGGGCTATTTGAAAATGCCCCCCAGGCAATTTTATAAACAGTAGTTCATCTACTGCATTTCTACTGATAAATCTCACTAAATGAGCCAAGCACCCCCCTAGGCCCCCAAATATGCCTTTGACTATCATCATCAATCTTTTTGCATTATACCAACTCAAGTTCCTCTCCTACCCACGTCCTTGTTCTCATCTCTTGGACTTTGTTGTTTTGAATTCAAGAAGACATAAACTTTTTTATAAATCAATCTGTTATTGTTATTGGATGAAGTATTGTAACATACCACTTTTTATTAAATTTGACAAGTTTTTACCTTCAACCTGATTTTAGTTATTTTTATACAACTACTTAATTCAGGCCGCTTATTATTGGATGAAGTATTGTAACATACCACTTTTTATTAAATTTGACTAGTTTTTATCTTCATCCTAATTTTAGTTGTTTTCATACAATTTGGGCCACTGGAGGCTTACTCTTTATTTCTGATTGCACTGCTATTCGTTGCCATAGAAACAGTGGCCCAAATTAATATGTTGTATAAAAACAACTAAATTTAGGATGAAGCTAAAAACTAGTCAAATTTAATAAACAAAAGTGGTACATAAACTTTTGTATGAATAAGTAAAGAGGTTTTTCTTTCTTATTTGTCATGTTGGCTTCAATTCTGTTAGTTGGACAGATAAAAATCCATGATTCACAAGATGAATGAATCTCTCTCAAATCTCTAGATCAGAGCTTTCCAAATTTTCTGCAATGGCAACACACCTTTTAAAAATAACCATTTTGTTAGCCAAGCCAAATATATAATTCAGAGTGCCACTCCCAGTAAAAAAGATAAAATAATATTTGTAAAGATTAATAAAATTTTACATAATTTCACGACACACGATTATAGGCGACACACTAAAGTGTTGCAACACACAGTTTGGGAAGCTCTGCTCTAGATGAATGAATCTCCCTCAAATCTCTAGGAATTCCCCGTGAAAGCTTTGACTATGATAGCATGTCTCTGTCACTCACAGAACACATCAATGTTATACAACACAGATTATTAATGTATTTAGTTATGCATTTGTTGAAAACAGTAAAATCTTGATCAGAACCTGGTATAACATATTTCGGATTTAACAGACCTTTTCATGAAAATTCTATTTTATTTCTGTGTATCAATCATTAATAAACTATTGTAAATTACCTTTCATTTTTGTTTTATAATTACCGATATTTTTTAATTGTGCCTAAAATAAATCTTACTTGAGAGACCACAGGATTCCATGATAGATTTTAGATACAATTTTGGGTCACCACTGAACTACACAGTCAAAAATGCATTATTTGCGTCTTGCCAAAATTGTAAAAGTACAGTAAATCCTTGATTTAACAGACCTTTTTCATGAAAATTCTATTTTATTTCTGTGTATCAGTCATTAATAAACTATTGTAAATTACCTTTCATTTTTCTTTTATAATAACAGATATTTTTTAATTATTCCTAAAATACATCTTATTTAAGAGAACACAGGATTCCATGATAGATTTTAGATAAGCGTTTGGGTCCCAGCCAAAAATGGTTAAGAACCACTGGATAACACTGTTAAAAAGGTGAGTAAATATTATGTATTCTTTATTATAGTTTAATAATTTTATATTGTACAGTACTGTATATCGTATTAAAGCATTTTTTTACATTAAAAAATGGTAAATATAGCCCCCCAATTTACATTCGGATTTAACTGATTTGCTATTAGTCCATTAAATCGAGGGTTTAATGTACTTTTTAAAAAATTCTTAGTAAAATAATGTCCCTAAAGAAAAAAAAGGAAGGGTAAAAAAAAGAAAAGGTAAAGAAAAAGAAAGGATAAATCAAGAAAGAAAGTGAGAGAGAAGAGGACGAGGAAAGAGAAAAGAAACCCAGAAGATAGCAAGAACAAAGAAGAGATTAGGAGACAGCCCCAAAAAAGAGAAATCAAATAGAAAAGAAAGAAAAATAGAAAAATTTAGAGAGAGATATAGAGAGAGGACAGAAAGAGAGAGAAATAGGAAACTGAGGAAAAAAAGATGAAAAGGAAATGAAAAAAGAGAAAATAAAAGAAAAAGGAATGATTAGAGAGAGTAACAGAAAAAAAGGAAAGAAATACCATATATACTGGACTATAAGAAATGGTTTACAAGTTTTTTTTTTGAGGACTACTGCTCACTGCAATTCATCCAAGCCCTATAACTGTCCATATCGAGCTTCGATAGACAGCCTCCTAGTCATAATACGAGCACATTGGACACAGTGTAATATTTGCATAGTTTATTTTTTTATTTTTTTCTAAATTAAATGTCAGTCTTGTATATCGGCATATAGGGTAATGAAAAAAAAACAGCGAGGAGTGAAAAATAAAACCATAAAGAAGAATGAAAAGAAAAAAAGAGTAGAATGAAGAAAAAAAAGAGTAGAATGAAGAAAAAAAAGAAAAACTAAAGAAAAAGAAGAGAGACAGTGAGATGGGCACTCCCTGAAGTCTTTGTTATTCCCAGGAGATGATCAGTGAACCCGTAACATTTATGAATTTTCTGCTCTCGTGATCCGTTAGAAGATGCCAGAGATGATCAATAAGTTAAAGTAGTTCTTGGGGAATCTTCATCTGAAACAAGATTTCAAGGAAGCACACCCAAAACGGCCAGGATTAGCACAGTTACACCCTGAAAGAGCTAGCTACAAAAAAGCTATGACATAAGAGATGGTGACAATTGATAATATATTTTTTTTGAGCTAAGGAATAATGAAGGTTAGTACGATAAGGGCTATGCAAGAAAGAACTGTTGTATAGTGGGGTGAATGTCCTGGACTTGGATAGAAAGGAAACTCAAAGACTTGTTTGTAAAAATATGAGACATATTTTTATTACCTAGTATACGCAGCATACACTTCGTCGGCCGGAGAGTGAAGAGTGGGAGAGAGATGATGGGTGCCGAGAGACTGTTCCCAACAGGAGAACTTGGTCTTTTTTTTTTAATAAGCTTAGGACGGCTTGCTAAACTTTGGTGACTACAGGCCTCCCGCATTATAATGCAGGTGTTGGTGTCCAAGAAAGGCTAACAGCGTTATAACTGACCCGCAATAACCAGAGCTGCCAATTAAGCTATTTTTGAGCTAGATCTAGTTCTTTTGGAGCTAGATTAAAATTTTAGGTCCACCATCCACCAGCGTTATATTGAGAACTGCGCTATAACAAACAGCGTTATAATGGGGGAGGCCTTGTATAAGTTGATCATATTTTAGCCAGTTTACAACAAAAAAAACATACCTCACGAAAACAAATAGAAAGAAATATTTTAAAAAAATAAAATAAAAAAAAAGAACGAAAAAGTGTGAGACCTGGAGAACCACCCAGTCGGATGTGTTTGCCAACTTTGCCACTGACTAGTCAGTAAATAAGCAATATGCAAAAGCAGAGAGTAAGTATTTAAGAGCAATGACTCATCACTGGAAATTCTACAATAGAAATAATAAAATCAACAAATAAACTCTTCCCATTACTCAGACCACTTCTATTCGCACAACAATGGAAAGGTGAGCGAAACACAGTTTTTACGAAACCACATTCTGGTCAGTTGTCATTCCAAAGACATTTTACTCAGGCCATTATCTGAATTCTGCTGCGCATTAGAAACTGTCTCTGAAACAGTCAATATAGGTTTCTTCAGTTTTTAAATTGGTCTGGCTGGCTGTCTATCACATGTACAGGTCGCACTGATGGAGCTAGAGGGCTGAAAATTTAAACATTTACTCCTTATTATGTCTAGAAAAAACGTTTTTATATGCTTTTTGAAAATTTACTCAATTTTTAGTGGCGGTCAATTTGCAATCAATGTTGATGCTAAATTGGTCCCTTAGTTTGTGTCTGGCAGCATTCACGCTTGTCTTTTTTAAAAAATGCAGACTTTTTTTAGTGATCACTGCCCAACAAATGGCGAGAGAAGTAACTTATTCATTGATCACCCCTTTTTCCAATTTTTAATTGATCACCTCAAACATGGCATGCTGCCAAAATGACGTTGGTCACCTGATGGTTTCTATTGAGTAACTAACCAGACCGGTACTAAAAGTGATTAAAATCATATTTTTACATGTTTTATTCACCACCACACGTTTTCTATGAGACTTTTTTTATAACATTCCTTATTGAAATATAAGAATCATCCATATTATAATGATCCAATTTTTGCTTGTTTGTATGTTACCGTAACAAGCAAAAATAGCACATTGTAGTGAGATTTTTGTTATCGCAATACTGTTAAAATGCTCTAAATTGAAGAATAAAGCCATTTTCAACTTAATAATAACAGTGTGGTGTCTTTGTTCTCACTGACTCTAATAAAAATTATCCGATTCTTGAATATTTGCAATGTGTATTTATTACAAAAGTTGAAAAGAAAATCATATCAACATTGAAAGAGGAAAAGAAATGAAAAGATTACTAATTGCTGCATAAAATAATGATATCCACGAAATAATGATACCGTTATTTTGTAAAAATAATTATTTTTACATATTTCCATATGCTTTGTTGATCTCTTTGTATGTGTTGGTGTCGTTCAGTATGGATGTGATTTTATTGGTGTAGGTGTGTGTGTCCATGATGATAATGCCACCGCCCCTTGTCTGAGGGTGTGATGTGTATTTTGTCGTCTTCTGCTAAGTTCTTTTAGTGCGTGTATGTATCTGAGTGGTACTGTGTTGTGGTTATCTGTTGTGTTTATGGAAGATGCTAAGATAAACATTTTTTTTCAGAAAAAATGTATCAGTATTTCACAGATATCATTATTTTTTAGCAAGTTTATTTAGCTGTTGTTGAGAACATTGTTTACAATTGCTATGAGAGCAAGTCTGTTTAGTTGTTCTTGAGAACATTGTTTACAATTGACACAAGGAGAGCAAGTTCTGTTTAGTTGTTCTTAAGAACATTGTTTACAATTGCCACAAGGAGAGCAAGTTCTGTTTAGTTGTTCTTAAGAACATTGTTTACAATTGACACAAGGAGAGCAAGTTCTGTTTAGTTGTTCTTAAGAACATTGTTTACAATTGCCACAAGGAGAGCAAGTTCTGTTTAGTTGTTGTTGAGAACATTGTTTACAACTGCTATGAGGAGGACAAATCTATTTAGTTGTTCTTGAGAAAATTGTTTACAATTGCTATGAGGAGAGCAAATCTGTTTAGTTGTTCTTTTGCTAAGTTTTTTAGTGTGTGTATGTATCTGAGTGGTACTGTGTTGTGGTTATCTGTTGTGTTTATGGAAGATGCTAAGATAAACATTTTTTTCAGAAAAAATGTATTATTATTTCACAGTTATCATTATTTTATACAAAAATCATTAATCTTTTTTATATTTCTTTTCCTTCTTCCATCATGAACATTTCCCCACTCTATTACAAAAAAACAATTTTTTTAAATTGTAAGCATGTATGTTCATAAATCATTTAACATTTGTTCTCATTGTAAAACATCAATGACAAAACTCAGTTTTGGCATTTGTCAACAATCCTGGATTAGGATTTTGTAGATACCTGGGCAGTATTATGAGGTCCCCAGTAATATTTTCAAAAGGAAAAAAAAAGTTAAAGATAATTTTAATTTATTTTTAGAAGGCTAACAATATTTAAAGTTCAAACATTTGCTTTGCGTGATTTCTTTGAAACAAATTTCTCCAAAACATCAGTAAATTGTAAGTTCTTGAGAACATTATGAGTTGCAGTGAGAAGTAGTCCTCATAAACCATTCGTCAAGGCATATACTGTGCTATGACTCAATGTGCCATCAGAGTGATAAGTGATTTTTATCGCGATTTTTATCGTGATCAGGTGATTACTAGCCTGGTGTGTTAACACCTGCACTAAACTGACAAGTCTTACATACCTCCAAAATTTGTTTCATTTAATTTCTGGAGGCCCTGCAGCTGTCGGAGGCCCCTAGGCTGCAGTCCCTAAAGCCCATGCCTTCAATCCGGCACTGTTTGTCAATATATTTTGACAAAATCATTAATTTGACTAATCCATTAATTGACGATTGTCAAATTTAATACCTTTTTCATCAATTGCCATTAGTACATGAGGAGAGCAAGTCTGTTTAGTTGTTCTTGAGAACATTGT
>VCCN01002231.1:634076-645834 GCA_006491835.1 Architeuthis dux | reverse complement strand
TATATATATATATATATATATATATACATGCATTATACATCAAAAAAGAAAGTTGTAATTGACATACCTACGTTTATTCGCTTTAGAACATTTTAAAGAAAACATTGTGAGGTCAGTGTTTGCGCTCACCCTGATAAAAATGACCTGATTTCCATTTATCTATCTTACTTTAATTCACCTATCTTTTGTGAAATCCCTCTAGATATTTATATTAAATGTGAAACAAGAGTTCATGACAGTGATGCTTTTCAAATAAGGTATGATTCAATGAATACATAGTACAGATTCACAATCTCTTATTGGGGCCAAATGCCCCTGTTTAGGCCTTCTGCAGGAACTAGCTGAAAATCTTGCTTGTAGGGCAGGTTTTTTCAGCTAGTATGCTCAATGTTTATTTCTGGATAAATCCAGAGAAATTATTTAAAATTTTGTAAAGTGGTGAAAATATATAATGGGGAGTATCCCAGTGAATAAAATGGTATTATTTCTTAAAAAGAGTCTATTTATAAGATGTTTTACTATTTAGTAAATTACCTTTGGGAGGACGGTGTATGCAAATATATACACATCTTACTATAATTCATCAAATGTCTGTCCATCTGTGTTTGCATAACTCAAGGACAGTTAGAGCTATGGCCACCAAATTTTCTATGGTTACTAATGGGACTCCAGGTCATGTCTTTAGTATATTAGTTTTTGGAAATTCCCCAAAAGTTCACACGATTAATAATGATCTGATTTCGATTAATCTATCTTACTTTAATTCACATATCTTTGTGTTATCCGTCTAGATATTTAAATTAAATGATGGTGATGAGCTTCAAATAAGGTATAATTAAATAAATACACAGTACAAACCTATGATCCATTTATGCCTTCTGCAGGAACTAGCTGAAAACCTTGGGTGGGTTTTCAGCTAGTAAATAAATTAATGATTTCTTGGCCCAAAATTAACGATTGACTTATGGATGAGACTGACTTATATGTGAATACTGTTTATGCCAGACCATAAGACGAATAGTTTACAGGGGGATTTGGAGGACTAAAACTCACTGCAACTTATCCAAACACTATAACTGTTCATATCAAGCTTCAATATATGCCCCCCCCCCCCGCCCCCAAGTAATAATACCAGCACATTGGACGCAGTTGTAATAGTTGTTTTTATTTGAATTAAATGTCCATCTTATATACCGGCTTATACAGTATATATATATATATATACCAGTCTGTCTACTTCTCAAAAATCAGATTTTCTTTCAAAAAAGCAATTTTTCTTATTTTACTTTCTTGAGAAATGGGGGAATTATTTGGTTTGCTGAGTAAACAGTTTTTACTGCTGTGTTGGTATAAGGAACAGTTAGCTATTACACACACTATTTGTTGTTGGTAACAGTGCACACACTATTTGTTGTTGTAACAATGCACACACTATTTGTTGTTGTAACAAATGTTAAGACAATAGAATTTGGAATGGAGTAACTGTTTATTTTTTGAGCGAGCCCAGGTCAGAAAAATGTTCCTGACAAGTGTCAACATAAGTAACTTTTTACACTTTTCGTTTTGTTGTTGCACAAATGCAAATGGCCACCCAGGTGTCTGTGTTCACCTGGAGTGTTGGTCAGAAGTGAAGGCCAAATATGGTGGGGAAAAACATCTGAGGTTTTAGTGTGTAGAAGAAGAAAGGGACAGAGGTGCAGAGAAGGGGGATGAAGAGAAGGGGAAGAAGCAAAGAGAAATAGAAAGAGAGAAAACAAAGAGTCGATGGAGAAATAGAGAGAGAATCTATCTGAGAAGGAAGGAAAGAAAGGAAGTGGAAAGAGGAAAGGAAAGAGAAATTTCAAGAGATGAAAAAAGAAAGAAAGCAAAGAGATAAAAAGAAGAACAAAGACTGAGATAGAAGAGAGATAAAGAGAGAAAGAGATAAAGAAAGAGGGGAAAAGATAAAGAGAGAGGGAAAAGAGATAAAGTGAGAGAAAAAAAAGAACAAAGAGAGAGAGAAAAGAACAAAGAAAGAGAACAAAGAAAGAGAGAAAAGAACAAAGAAAGAGAACAAAGAAAGAGAGAAAAAAGACAAAGAAAGAGAGAAAAGAGATAAAGAAAGAGAGAAAAGAGATAAAGAAAGAGATGAAAGAAAGAGAGAAAAGAGATAAAGACAGGAAAAAAACAAACAAAGAGAAGAAAGAGAGAAAAGAAAGACAGAAAAAGACAAAAAACAAATAAAGAAAGAAAAGAAATAAAGAAAAATAGAAACTGAACAAAGAAAGAAAAAAGGAATAAAGAAAGTATGTTAAAATGTTAAGAGAAAAGGAAAGAAAGAGAGGGGAAAGTAGAAAAAGAAAGAAGTCAATAGAACTGCTCTATTTCTTCTCCTTTCTTTTCTCTTACTCCTTCATTTCTTTCCAAGAATTTTTAAGATGGAAATAAAGGGTAAAAAACTCTGATCTCCTTTCACATAATTTTAGGAAACACAATATTCTTCGACAAGACACAGACACAGAAAAACCCGGGCCATGTGCTGTAAGGGTTACCTCCTTTAAACATAACTTCTGTTTAACCCATCACACTTGGAGTTTACACCTGAAGAAGGCTGAAGAATGGATCAGCCGAAACATCGTGTTTACAACACAAATAACAAGAAGGAGTTCAATCGTCCGAAGAACCATTTGAACAATATTCTTCCTTCCCAATCCTTATTTCTTTTATTTTCAACCAGAAAGCCGAGCTGCAAAACCACTTCCAAGATCATCAATAACTTTTTGTTTGATAAAAATCAGCTATTATATGAAACTGGCTCTGTCACTGAGACCCACCTTTAAACATTGGCGCAGTTAGCACAAATTTTGCATGCATACTTAATGGACCAAGGGGAATCTTTTAAAGTAAAATGTTTTGTGAAAAAATCTTTTTTAAGGGTTTTAGAGAGTGGGGTTCTATTTACAATGTAACTATAATGCTAAACTGAACTCTTACATTCTGTTCAATATACATATATATACTAGCAGGAAACCACTCAAAAGGGCAGATTTCAGCTAGTTTAAGATAAAAGTTAATTAAATACAAAACAGAAGATATATTATTAAGAAAACTGATTAAATTATTTTAATGACCATTTTAACAGCACACAATACTATCTTTATCCTTAATGCAGGTTGTCCATAAAGTCTCTATCTATTTCATTAGACTGTTTAAAAAAAAATAAGGGTGATCAATTAAAAAGTTGGATAAAAGGATGATCAATGAATAAGTTACTTCTCTCGCCTTTTGTTAGCTGTGATCACTAAAAAAAAGGTCTGAATTTTCAAAAAAACAAGCGGGCACAAACAGTGACCAATTTAGCATAAACTTATATTGCATTTCGAACACCCCTCCAAAAACTTATTTTTTCAAAAAACAAAAAAAAACAAACATTTTCCCTATTCATTGTGGGGAGTGTGTGTGCAAAATTTCAAGTTACTATTATGAATGGTTAGGGTTGGGTGAAGTCCGGATACATAGATAGATATAATTGTCAGAACAGATGAATAACCTAAACCCAGCAATAAACCAGTGTTGTGGGTAGCAGTTATTAATAAGGACTTCATGGTCACCCTGTACTTTCTTTTTCTCCAAATAGAATGCAAAGGGAAGGCAACAATTTTTTTTTTACCTCTTCCAACGTTTGTCTCTCTGTCTGCCGGCTTTCTCTCCACACAATATCTCCAAAAGTTCTCAATGACGTTTTGTGGAAGTATGGCCATGGGCTAAGGATGAATTGATTAAATTTTGGGATCGATCCAGGAATTTCTTTTTTCGATTTCGAGATATCTTATATATTAAGGCAATAGTCTAAAATATGGAAAATCAAAACTTACACAGTTACCTCACCTACATTGTAGCTATATATGAACTGATTTCCATTCAGTTTTTAGTTAGTGTATGGCATTGGCAGAGGTATGCATACTCTTAGTGCTTCCTAGTTTTTACAGAGTTCCAAATAGAATTACGAGACTTAACAGTGAAAGAGAGGAATCAACTCATTTATAAGGTTTCTCTCATCAAGCCCATGTGTAAAATTTCATGGGAATGAACACAAACAATTTTGTTTGAAAGAAAGAAAGAAAATACATACAAGAACAAACAATAAAATAATAAAAACAAGCATTTAAGGTTTTTTTCAAACAATACTTTTCCTCGGTTTCAATTTTCTTTGTCATATCTGTTGGGGGTAAAAAAGCCAAAAAATCTAATTTTCCGTTTTGCAAAGAAGTACTGTCTCCAAAATGATTGATCATCACCATCCACCGAAGGGAAATAATTTTTCTTCTAAAGAGAGCCTTCAGAAATTTTATTATTTTTCATTTTTTCCCCCCACAAAACTAAAGCACAGTTTTTTCTCCTTCTAAAACAAAATGGCGGAGTAACAGTTACCAGCACAGAAAATGGAATTTGCAAACTGAGTTTTGAGTTTCAGACGGAGCTTCTTACGTTTACTTCACATGAATGCCCTTGGGAAAGGCATGAATCCACTTCTCCCCCTAGCTATGAGTAAATAACAGAGAAGTTTAGCACTGTAAGACAGTCCAACTACTTGCGGTAAACTCTACCTTCTTTCTGGCAACTCCTGCAGTCAAAAAGGCTGTCAGTTGTGACGTCTCATCGTACCATGGGAAAACGACCGTGGAGGTTGAGAGAATGGGATCGTTCCTGTACAATGACCCTCCCACTTAAAAAAAACATTTACGCACAGGTTGCTATGCAAATCTCCGCACAGCCATAGACATCATCGGAACAATGGTCAGCCAACAGCTACCTACAAGCATAAATTACATTTATCATTTAGTTTACAATCAATGCTGTTATTAAAAACTGTCAACATAAGTTTCTTCAGTTTTCAAATTGGTCTGCTGGCTGGCTGGCTGGCTGGCTGGCTGGCTATGTATATATCACGCATACAGGCCACACCAATGGAGCTAGAGGGCTGAAAATTTAAACATTTACTCATTATGTCTAGAAAAAACTTTTTGGTTTTTTTTGATAATTCCCCTCCCAAATATGTTTTTAGTGGGGGTTCAATTTGTAATATAAGTTTAAGCTAAATTGATCCCTTAGTTTGTGTCCAGCAGCATCCTTCCTTGTTTTTTGAAAATTCAGACTTTTTAGCAATCAGTGCCCAACAAAAATCGATCGATCACCCTTTTTTCCAATGTTTTAATTGATCACCCCAACACGGCATGCTGCCAAAAGACATTGGTCACATCCTTTAGTTTTATAATCAAAGCTGTTATTACATTACCTTTTATAATTATAATATGCTCAGAGTTATTGCTCCTTATCCCAGGCAACAACTTCCTCTTTCCTTTCTTGAAAAAAATTTAACAAATGCCTCCCCACCCCCTTTTTGGAGGGGAGTATGGACAAACTTGAGATTGAAATTACACCCTTATGAATAATGAATAAAGACGAACTGTCATTACATAATATTAAGATGATTGATGACGATCAGATATTTCTCCCAGGTTTGTCAAGCTCAAGCAAGGGACGGAGAATCAACTTTTGCAAGGAGGGAGGGAGGGAGGAGGCAGGGTAGGATGCGGGTGAGAATATGAGAAATGGAGGAAAATAGATTGGTATCTCCGTCTTCCACGACACACTAGAAGTGATGAAATGGGACTGGAGCGGGTAGAGTGTGAAAGAGAGCTGAAACCACCAATAATAAATGGAGATGAAATTATGACGGAAGAGATATGGAGACGACACTGTTAGACAGTTTAAAGGTTCTACAATTAACCTCTTCACCGTTAAATTTCTATTTGTAATAAAAACAAAAAAAAGGGAAACTTTTCTCTGTGTGTGTGTGTGTGGGGGGGGGGGGGGGGGGAGAGTCCAAGACTACAGAACTGATTTCAAGCAAACTCTGTATTTAATTAATGCATCAACCAAATTTATATTTTATGTACTGTATAGTTGCATAATACCAGCCATGAAACATGGAAATTAACAAAACGAGCTGCAAATCAACTTAGAATAGCACAGAGACCCATGGAAAGAGCAATGCATGGGATAACTCTAAGAGATAGAAAAACATCAACATGGAACAGAGACAGGACTAGAGTGAAGGATATTATACAAATAATTATGCAGCAAAAATGGAGATGGGTGGGTCATCTAGCAAGAAGAGATGACAATAGATGGGGGAAAGACTAACCGATGGTGCCCATGGAACAGTAAACGAAGTAGGAAAATACCGGGCACAAGATGGAGGGACGAGATAGAAAAGTTTGCCGGTAGGATGTGGCAGAGGTTGGCACGATCTAAGTCGTCATGGAGGGAGATGGGAAAGGCCTTTGTCCAGCAGTGGACTTATAATGGCTGATGATGATGATATATTCTTAAATATAGGACAAGGTTTGTTTACTAAAAAAAATGTCCCAAAATCGGCATTTTAACTTATACTCACATCAGTCAAAAATGTCCAATACGTTTGCTATATGAATACAGCATCAATAGAAATAATGAGTTGCTTTAACTCTTTCCTCCCTAATAACGCCTCTAGGCGTGATAGAAAAAAATTATAAAAAAGAACTAAAAAACATGTACTGTGGACCGATTGCTTGTCTGATACCACTAAGCAGTTTATAGATAATAATTTATTATTATTGAAAATAAACAACGAAAACTTTTAAATGATAAAAAAAATTTATTAAAAAAAACAAACACTTTTAAATTTAAATCATAACAATTCCAATCAATCGATAATAATACCTTTTTCAAGGTTTTATTTCACTGAACTTGGAAGTGATACATTGGGAATAATCACAGAAAATTTAGTATGTGTACATTTGATATTAAAAGAGATATAGCAATTTATTTACTGTCCATTGTATTTTTTTGTTCAGCAACAGCTGATGTTAAATTAGTTTCAGAGCACACAGGCACATCAGGGAAGTAATCAAACATGGCTGCTAGGGAGGAAAGTGTTAACTCAATACCGTACCATGGTTTTGTATGAGATGCTATGTTGTTAGTATATGGTGTGTATATCCTTTTAGAATCATTTTTTCAGGTAGATTCGTCATCACTGATGAGAATTTGACTTTTACGACCTGAAAACAACGATCAATATATTGAAGATGAAAGAAATTCATGTTTCGGTGACAGCTGACCAAGTGCCATAAATTATGAATACATAAGGAGATATCTCTCATGACGACGTTATGGCAAAATAATGGACGGCTTATATTCAAAAATGTTATGCTCAATTCTGACCTCATTTTATACTCATGGTCGAAATATACAGTATTTAACTGCACAAGTTCATTAACTTAATGAGTCTTCCAAGCCATTGATAACATTATTATAAACCATTAAAAAACTGAACTCAAGCTATTATAAGCGAGGCATTAGTGAAAAATGAAGAAAAAACTTCAGCCATTATATGTGAAGCACTAATGAAAAAACAAAACTTGAACCATTAATGTGAAGCACTAATGAAATGAAAAAACAAAACTTGAAACATTATATGTGAAGCATTAATGAAAAAACAAAACTTGAACCAATATATGTGAAGCACTAATGAAAAACAAAACTTGAACCAATATATGTGAAGCATTAATAAAAAAACAAAAATTGAACCATTATATGTGAAGCACTAATGAAATGAAAAAACAAAACTTGAAACATTATATGTGAAGCATTAATGAAAAAACAAAACTTGAACCATTATATGTGAAGCACTAATGAAAAACAAAACTTGAACCAATATATGTGAAGCATTAATGAAAACAAAACTTGAACCATTAATGTGAAGCACTAATGAAATGAAAAAACAAAACTTGAACCAATATATTTAGTGCATTAAAAAACAAAATAAAAAGTAATATCACAAAGAAAAAAAAAAATTCAGATATAATAACTGAGTTCGGACTATTGTGTAAAAGATTTAAAATTTAATAGAAATCTTTTTTAGATGCACAAGCATCTCTAGTACCGATTTCCGTCACTGACTGACTGATTGCTGACTGACAAGCAGACATACCGAAAAACTCCAGCCACCTCTCGTTTCCTCCCACACCTTCTATATATGTCTGAAAGTGCAAGGGGGAGAACTATCACATCTATGATCTGACTTTCAGGCTTGTTTTCTAAGCAACCAAGATGAAATCTTCATGAAGCTCCTTATTTAATAATCTTGAAAAATGCATAAAACATACCACAATTCTCACTGAAACTATATCAGGAATCTAGGAGAGAAAGTCAACACCTGAACACTCACAGATTCTTACATCTATAAATTAAAGAATTAAAAAAAAATGTCTGTGTTATCACTTTCTCCAAAAATATCATCATTTATTAATTACTGAGTTTTCTGGTTTCACAAGAACATATTTTTAGACTAGTATTCACTACTGTACATCCGGTGATTTCTATGCGTTGTCTGGCAATCCAGAGCAGCACACTGGACACGGAATATTAGAATTTTCCAAAAGTTTCCAGAATTTTTTAGCAAAATCTTTCATTCACATATTAGGTTGTAACACTTGAAATCTTTTTTACATCATAGGGAATAATACTAAAAGTGATAGATTTACTAATTTAATAGCATTTTTTGCAGATTCAATGTAAATAGAGATATAATTTGTTATTGAAGCCTTATGAGCCCTTAACAGCATTGGCGTCTCCCCAAGTGTTAGACTAAATTTGAAATCTTACTTAAAAATAAGACATAATGCTGCTCAAGCTGCTAATGTCAACAAAGCATTCAAAACTACTAAATGCAAACTGTTCAGCATTGGTTCAATAGGTTTAAGCCTGAAAATATGTATACCAATAATAAACCTTGAAGGAGGCCCAAACCTGTACTTAATGATGAAGAATCATTGACATCAGTGGCCAATGACCCGTGAATAATGATTCAAGCACTTTCTGGAGACTTCAGGACTTCAACAGCGGCATATCACATCACCTCGAGGTAATAAGGAAAGGTTAAAAAGTTGGAAAAGTGGGTCCCACATGAACTGAATGAAATGCTTCATGACAGTCCCTGACCCCACATCTCCCAGTTGTTGCTGCAAGACTTCATATCCTAATTCACTAAGCTTAGAGAATTAGGATATCAAGTCTTACATAATCCTCCATATTCACCTGACATTTCTCCAACAGATTATCATCTTTTCAATCATTTTGAACTTCATATCCATAATAAAAGATTCAATAATAGGGAAGCCATTATTCATGCTTTTACTAAATTTGTGACCACTAAAGAATTTTTATAGGGATGGTATATTATTAGAGGATCATTGGAAAAAGCTTCTTGCTTTAAATGAGTCATATTTTGATTAAATATTTACCGTTTTCAGTTGTTTATATCATCATTTATCTTACTATTCAAAAAACAACATTTCATGCATAACAACCTAATAAATTCATAGCATCATCATTCAGTCATCAATGTGTTTTCCCTGGCTTTCTATGACCGTACACCAGTTTTCAGCTAAATTGTGTATTCCATCATAAAGAAACTATTCCAGTCTTAATCTGATAAATTATTTGGTGAATTTTTCAAAATCTTGAATTTGTCATGCAGCAAAATCACCAGTCAACTTCTTTGCCCAGAAAAATATATTTTCTCTTCTGTCTTTCAAACAATCCAATTGCTCACAGTATCATTGTGCAGTGACTGTTTGTTTTGGTTTCAGCAATTCATAATAAAGAGTTCTCTTTGAATCCCACCAAACACAGATAAGAGATTTTTTTCCATGAGAGATTAGATTTAGATTGAAAGTTGTTCTAGATCTTGCAAAAATGTGCTTCATTTTGGATTCTTGTAATAAATCCATTATTCAACGGCTAGTGACTATCTTGTCTGTAAATGATTTTTGTTGTTGTTTTGTTTGTTTGTTTTGTTTAATGGCAGTTTGTTGTCAAGGTATGTATATCGAATCTGCTTTTTTGAGGATAGTTTCAAAGGTTATTTTTTTCAACTAGAGTCTTGCGACTTTGGTGAAAGTTTACTTTTCCTTAACTAGAGTCTTGTGACTTAGGTGAAAAGTTATCTTTTTTTTAAAAAATAGGGTCTTGCAACTTTGGTGAAAGGTTATTTTTTAAAACTAGAGGCTTATGACTGGTGAAAGGCTATTTTTTTAACACTAGAGACTTGCGACTTTGGTGAAAAAACAGGTGGCCCCTGTTTGGGGAGGTCTTGCCTCTTTACAGGGTCAGTATATTCTAGGCCCCAACCGACAGGGCCGTTTTTTGTTATGTTGAGAAAAACAAGTGTTTTAAAAGTTACCAATGTTCCTTCATGTAAGTTCTTTTGGAACTCATTTTCCTAGCTTCTGAACTCCTCTTAACTCTTAAATTCATTCTAGATAATTCAAAAAGTAATTCACTTCTGATTAAAGTTACTTCCCTTGCACTTTTGGTAAAAAGAATGTTTCTTTAATTCAATTCACAAAAGAGTTCCATTTTTTAATCCTATTCATTGAAGAATTCCACAGCGGTTATAAGCGGTCTATGAATCTAAGAGTTAAGGCTTGTAAACGGCATACTAAAGTTGACTGACTGCACAATCAATAAAAGACTGAGAAAACTTCAAAGATTGTGCAAAAGAAATTGTTGGAAAATTTTACATAAAAAATCAGCATGGGCATTTAAACCCGATAAAAGCAACACAGAAACAGGACACCCTTGGAGAGGCAGAGAGCAGCTGGGCCAGTTCCCCTGTTGGGAACAGTCTGTCAGCTCTCATTATCTCTCTCCCACTCTTCATTCTTCCACCACGACACAATGTATCTTATGAAATAAAAATATATCCCCATATTTTTATAAACAAGTTTCTAGTCTTCCCTTTTCAGGATTTTCCTCCCACGGACCAAGATGGATATACAATAGGTAGACAAGTGTAGTAAATAGAAACTGGATATCTCACAAAGTTGTGTTTCTAATATATGTTAAAATTATTAAACTTGCAAGTAGCTGCACTCTACCTTGCAAACTTTCAAACATGCAATAGATATTTTGATTTTTATTGCAGACTTTGCAAGCCATAAAGGCAGGCAGACAACCTTCTGTGTACTTCTGTAATTCCCATTGGAGGGAGTGTAGACAGAGAATTGAGAAGAAAGGAAATAATTCACAACAGGTGACAGAGACAGTGGGTACATATGCAAAGAGAAGAGGGGGCTAGACACTTGATTGTAGACATAAACTTGGCCCAACCAACGTGTCTCCATCAAGGTCTTGGCATGGATAAATATCCCTATGAGTCAAAGGACACCTCTCGGGAGAATTTCTTAAGCTAAATCTAAAAACAATGTGACAGGTTCACTACTTCATTAACTGACAATGTCACTGCGCAGAGACAGATGGCTGTTATATTAAGAATTGCTGCGACTGCTGCCCTCAGTAAACCCCCGAGCTCAACCAGGAACTCTCTCCCCAACAGATACCGTTTCTCATCTTTTTAGAGAGTAAGGCTTTCGGAGCTTTGCTTTAAGATCTTTGGATCTGAGTCATCTAAGACCTTTTCACCCAACTCAGGGGAAAGCAGTTTACTTTATGTGATTCCTGGTTTTGTGTCTTCGCAAATGGGTTGCCTGAAAGTTTGCACCTCCACCTGAGAAAGTTATGATGAGTTGGCATTTGACCCATGGCCATTTTTTCCCTTATATTTAGGATGATGGACATTTCTCCAAGACCCAACCCCTAATTCCTGGTAATTACTTACCATTAGTAAGTAACAGCGCCAAATGCATTAGAGATTGAAGAAGGTCTTTTA
>VCCN01002231.1:574199-591721 GCA_006491835.1 Architeuthis dux | reverse complement strand
GATGGGGGGCAAAAGAGAACAACCTTACAATTTAATTAACAACTAATTTGTTGAGTCAAACTCTTCTGAAATACCTACAAGATAAAAGAGAGACTAGCATCATGAAGAGAGCACCTCGTAGTAAGAAAGTGAATGTTGCAGCAGGTAGGAGTGTGTCACTTGCTAACTAGGAAGAGCCAAGTCCATCAAGTAGTGGCACAAGACCAAAGATATGTGCAAAATCCCTTAATTTTGCAGAAAGTGACAGTGACTCATTAGATGCTGATGATGTGGAACCAGTCATATCAGATGAGGATATCTGAGTATGGGATCTACATCCCAGTGATTATGTACTTGTGAGGTTTGAGAGTTGTGTAGGCAAACAACAAGCAGTACATTAATGTAAGCAAGATTGTGTCTAAGTAGAATAGTCTGAAGTAGAAAATATATTACAGGAAGTCTGAGATTCCAACTGGAAGAGGCACTAATGTAAATATTGCTTTTAAGCAACCGACTAATCCTGATGTGTGTATAACAAATGGAGAGAATCTGGTCATGAAACTAAAACTGAGAGATTGCTATACAAATGTTGTCATTTTTAGAAATGTAATCAGCAAAAAACTTGTTTGATAGAAAGATATTAGTTGTAGTTTAATTATCGTTCTCAAATATTTCTTAGTTTGATTTTTTTATGATGTTTTCAAAAAATTTGAGCCTCCGAGCCCCAACCATGGGTCAATAGAGAACATATTTTTTAGTAACTCCCATAGTCTTTCCACCAACATTATGGAATATTTTATATAATACACATGTTAAAAACTAATTAATTTATAAGCCTGCTGAAAATAAAAAAAATTCCTACATTAACTTTTGGTGAACCTTAGAACCTGAAAAATAGCCTAAATTTGTTCTCAAATATCCCATTCCATGGTAGGCTTTTTTGATACCTAAGGACACATCTTCCTAACAGATGTACAGAATAAATCAAGATAAAGCACAGATGCTCACAGACACAGTTCAAAGCTCTCGCAGCTGGATGGATTTTGTAAGGGCAAAGTGGCATAAATTGAACTTTCGTAAAGCGGGAGAAAACTATATATGTTTGTGCATGTGTGTAACCATGATGAATGCAATGAACAAAAGTAAATTTAATTGTAAGATATCCACACATATACTATGTATTTAATACCTTAAATGTGTAAACATCAAAATATGACATGGAGTCAAATCTGCAGTATGGTTATTAATCAATGCTACCTACAACACTGGTTTATTGCTGGGTTTAAATTATTCATGTGTTCTGACATTTTTATGTATCCGGACTTCGCCCAGCCCTAACCGTTCATAGTAGAAACTTAAAATTTTGCACACTTAATGATTAGGGTAAATGGCTTTTTTGTTTTTGAAAATTCCTCCCAAATAGGTTTTCGAAGGGGGTTCAATATGCAATGTAAGTTTATGCTAAATTGGTCACTAGTTTGTTTTTTGAAAATTCAGACCTTTTTTAGTGATCACAGCCCAACAAAAGGGAAGTAACTTATTCATTGATCACCCATTTTTCCAACTTTTTAATTGATCACCCCCCCCAACACAGTATATATTAGTGGCAGTGATTCATAATTTCCCTTGGAAAGCTAGTCTATATTAGTTACTAAGACAGAAACACCACCAAGAAAAGACTTGTATTGTAGCATAGTTATATGCTGCTAGTGTTATTCATTATTGGCCTCTGTCAAGGTTGACTATAGCAGTAACAGCTTTTCCCTGTGATACTGATAATGTTCAATAGGTTAGTGCATTTGTGAATGTGTTGGTCCAAATATAACAACATTTTTACTAAGTACTAAAATTGATAAGTATTTTTGTAGGATTTTGTCCTGAGACTGTGATATTGATAATGTTCAGTGGGTTAGGGGATGAATTTTGAATCACACAAACATTGCAGATCCTGAAAGTAACAGGTAAATCCGCTAGTGTATTTATGAATTTCTAGACGGAAATCTAGCTTTTTTTTGTGATCATTTTCCTTCTATTATTTTCTGTAGTTGTTCTCCTCCATTTCACAAACAATTTCTTTGCCATCTTCTTTTTTGTTTTGCTTGCTTGTTTTTTTAAGGTAAGCAGCAAATTGTTTTGTAATCGGCACATTCTTTTCTCTCAGTGCCAATTTGTTCAATTGATTTCCTGATTTTAATGCACCCCCCCACCCCACACCCCGAAAGTAATAAAGAAAAGAATTTTGATTGAAGCAAACAACACAAAAGAACCGGGAAGAGAAAAATTGATAGAGGAGGAGTAGGAGGAGGAGGAGAAAAACAGAAAGCTATAAAAGGTGGAGAGAGGAAAAAAGAAAAGTAGGAGTGGGAGGAGAAAAAGTAGGAAGGGGATGGATTAAAAAAGTTGAAAGAAGAGTGAGAGTGAGAGAGAGAGAGACACACAGACAGAGAGAGAGAGAGACACAGAGACAAGGAAAAGAAATGAAGAAGAAAAAGATGAATGAAGGACTCAGAGTGAGAACGAATGTGAGGGAAAGAAAGAATGAAAGAAAGAGGATAATTAGAAATTTATGCAAGAAAAAAATCTCAAACAAATGAAGAACGAAACAAAAAAAGAGAAAATAAGTTGATGAGCAACAAATCCAATTTGAGGGGGGGGGTCTTGTTAAAAAAAATTAAAAAAAGGGTTTAAAGAAAAAATTAAGGGAAACAAACAAACAAACAACATAAAAAAAAGCAAAAATCAACATTATCGAATGAAACGTTTTATGTTTTCTGATATTGGCAACCTTTTTATTTTTAATGAGTAAATCAAAGGAGGGAGGTCAGAGTGGTGTAACGGTTACCAGCACAGAAAATGAGTTCAAGTTCCAGCCAAAGCTTTTTGCATTCACTTCACATTAATGCCCTCGGGGAAACGCATGGATCCATCTCTACTCCCACCTCAGCTATAGATAAAATAACAGTGCACACTGGGTACTTTAGCCTTGGTTGGCAACCAGTCTAAGAAAAAGGCAACACAATTCAAAACCAGGAGTGGAATCCACTCCTACTTCAGTTATGGATTATAAGTAGCAAAAAAAACAATGGGTGGATGGGGCTTGCAATCTTATCATTCCACGATCTTTAGTAAGTAGAATGATAACAAGGAATAAAGGCTATATGGCTAGATTTGAATGACTGTAAATGGTTGGCCTTCGTAGCCTAATCAGTAAGATAGTTGTCCCAGAAAGTTATGCTCTGGAGGATAAGGGAAACGAATTTGAGTCTCGCCAGAGGCTTATTCTTTATTTCTCATTCACACTGCTTAATGACGATCATGGAATAATAATCTGGGAATTTTGATAAAAACAACAGAAATGAGATGAGAAAAAAAATCAATAATAATTGACAATGCCTAATCTAAGGAATTCAAATAATATTAGAACTAATACTACTATTGCAATAAATAGCAACTGAATTAAGATGAAAAAAATTAATACTAATCGACAAAGCTTCATCTAAGAAATTTGAACACTATTATATCTAATGTGTAATAAAAGGCAACAGAAATAAGATGAAAGAAATACTAGTCAAAAGTTGATAATAACTGACAATGCTTCATCAAAGAAATTCAAATATTACAATACTACTAGAATTGCTGTTAATCTTCACTAATCTCAAAATCTCGGACCAAACCAAGACCAGAAGAAAATGTGCTGAACTACTAGAGGTCTATAGAATCCGGAACAACATACATGGAGTGGATACTGACATTCATTGCTCAAAATGCCCTGAGAAGAAAATGCTGACCATCTATGTGCAGTAAAACCAGAGGACACAGCCATAAACTACAAATTCAGACATCCACTGGTGTTAGAAAAAATTTCCTCTTGGCAAGAGTGGCAAGCGCATGGAACAGCCTAAGTGAAATGATGGTCACATCCAAGAATATCAATATTTTTAAAAATAATCTTTATTCTGATATCAGACATACCAAATTTAACTACCATTTTTCTTATGAGTTTAAACCCAGCCCAACTACACTGAAGATGGCTTAATGATGTCATTAACTGCTGTCAAAAAAAGCCTATTTCTCAAAATATTTTCAAGTATATAATGTGGTCTTTATTTTCAACTAGAGAGCTGTTCCATCAATTGTGCAATGGCCCTATAATTGTTTACATGCTGTTTTTATGTTCAGAGCTGATAACAGTTAAACATTCACCAATTTTGTAAAACATTCTTGGTTTGTTTTGAAAGTAAACAATGGTGTTATGGCAGCAAAAACCAGTGAAGGAAATAGGTTTTGGGAACTAGGTAAACACTAAAGCTAGGTTTTGGGACCTAGGTAAATGCTAAAGCTGGGTTTTGGGAACTAGGTATACTGTAATGTCTCCATTATTAGACATTGAACATAAAAGAATTGGAAATTCAGAAGTAGGTATACACCTCACCCCTGCTTACCTCTCCATTTCCATCACTGACAAAAACACATTAATGCACCAAGTATCAAACATATTTTAGATGAATTGCGGCAGGATTCTGATTTAGAATTTTTCTAGAATTGAATTGATTTACACCAGCTATTCTCAACCTGTTTTGGTCATGGCCCCTCTTAAGAGCTCTTCTCAGGTTCAAGCAGGTATAGAACACGAACAGACAGAAATTCATTTATTATTATTCCAGTCTATGGACCCCTTCAAATGTGCCAGGGCCCCTAAGGAGACCAACTCAGTTGAGAATGACTGATTTACACAATGGCAGATGTCAAAATCAATTCAAGACTTTTGGGGGCAGTTTGAGTGGAATTGTTAAAAACAAATGAGAAAAAAATAATGGTTCACTGTGGTTATTTTTAAAAAAGGTGATATTTTTCCCAGACGATGTGGCAGTGTGGATAATACAGTATTGAAGACAATCAACAACACAAAGTTGGATCCTCAGAAGGTTTCAGCCAAAGAAACAAATGAAAAACTCTGCAAAGCATTGCTGGAGATTTACTGAAACACTGAGAATGCATGCAAAACCAGAAAAGATGAGAATAATAGTTTGGAGAAGACTTACAAATGCTAGAAGGGAAAGAAAAAAAGAACTCATTTTGCAGGTGCAATAGCTGCACATATTCAAACCAAAACACTCAAGTTAAGGGGGTTAGCTATCAGATGTGACAAGCTGAGTGCTGTGTCAGGTTGGGGTGAGAAAAACGGACGAGGGTAAAATGTTGGGGTGGAGATAGTTGGAAGATTTTGCAAAAGGGAATCGGGGTGGATTGCCTATTTGAGCTTTAGATGGATACAAAGGTGAGCGGCTGTGTTTGGGAAAAGGGTAGAATGAAAGGATTTAGGGTTGGGAATGGGGGAAACTGGCAACATCTGAAGACCAGAGTGTGAATGGCTGCTATAGATTTGTTTCAATATTGCGTCTGTCTACCAATCAGAATGCCAGATTGGATATGCAGTCTCCACCCATTCTACCATTATTTCTCCTTTTTTGTTTTCTTATTCTTTTTGCTTTTGAAACTTTCTTTTCTTTTTTCTTTTCCCCATGTTTTGGCTTTTTTCTTTCTCTTCCATCTTTTTTCCTTTCTTCTTTCCAAATCTTTTTCATTTTTCTTTCATATTCCATCTTTCTTTTTTTTCTTTCTTTCTTTCTTTTCTCCTTAGTATGTTTTGTCCTTTTCTCTTTTGCTTTCATGTTTTTGTGTCCTATCTTCTTTCATTCTTTATTTTTTATTCTTACCCACAAATTGTATTTCATCATTTTTTTTTCTTTTTCTTTCTCAATTACACTCTCTCTACCCTACTTTAACTGGTTATTTTTCTTTTTCCTTTCTTTTTTTTTTTACCTTCTTCCCCTCTCTCTCTGCCTACACATTTTATCATTCTTTCTAATCATTCTTAATCTTTTCTTCCTCAATTCTCTTTTTTAAAACTTCTTTGAATCTTCCTTTTACATCCTTTCATTTTCTGACTATTTTCTTTCATACCTTCAAATTGTTTTCTTTTTTCTAATTTAAAAAAAACTTTTACCTTCATTTTCTTTATTCTTCCTTCTATTTTTTCTTCATTTTTGTCTTTCTTTTTATTTTATTTGGTTTATTTCATTGATTCTTTCTCTCACGATTTTTTTTCAGTCTTGCATCCTCTCATTTTTTCTTTCCTGCAGTTGTTTCTTTTTGCCCCTTTTTTCATTTCTTTCTCCTGATTTTCTTTCATTATTTATTTCTTATTCTATCTTTATCTAACCCTTTCCCTTTTTTCTACATCTTTTTTCATTAATTCTCTTCTTGTCTTTATTTCTATCTTCTGATTTCTCTAATCCTCTTTCTTCTCATTTTTCTTTCTTTTTCTTATTCTTTCCTAATATTTTCTGTGGTTATTTTTTCTTTTTCCTTTCCTTTTCTTTCTTGCATTAATTTCTCAATCTTTCGTTCGTTAATTTCTCTTTCTTTCTTGCTTTAACTTGTCTTTCTTTAATTTCTTTCTTTCTTTTCTATTTCAATTCGTTTTCCTTCAATTTGTCTGTCTTTCTTTAATTTCTATTTTGTCTTTCTGTAATGTCTGTTTCTATCTTTCTTTCTCTAACTTGTCCTCCTTTAGTTTGTTTTTCTTTCTTTCTTTAATTTATTTGCCTTTTCTTCATTTATGTATTTGTCTATTTTCTTTCTTTCTTTCTTCCTGTCTTTCTTTTCCTTCCTTCTTGAAAACATTTAACCAAAGCCCACTGCCTGAACATGTCTGGTCATTAATAAAACACAAAATCAATCAGGACAATAAATGCCTATGCGATCAAATGTGGTGGTGGGTGGTGGATAATAATGACTGCTAGCAACAAAGATGGAGGGGGAAGCTACAGCAGTAATGATAATGATGCCAAGTGGGTTGTAATAGTTGGGTACAGAATAAAGGTGGTGGCATACATGGATGAAATGAAGGTGTCGGTAATATTGGGGTGAGAGAAGCGAATGGTAATGATTATGATGGCGGTGGTGGTGGTGGTATTGGCCAAGATGCAGATGGTAAAGATGGGGTGGTAAAAGTGGCAGCACTTGAGTTTGAGGTAACTGTCAACTTCTGGGGCATAGATAGAGATTTGGGGGCCATGGGGACTTGGCTCCTTGAGGGGGCCCCTCCAACATTTAGTGAGATTTGTTATTGCATAATATCAGTAGAAATAGAGTAGGTGAACAATTATTTATAAAGCTTTTGGGCCTCCCCTCCATCAGGGGGCTTGGAGGGGCGTTTTCAAATACCCACCACACGCAAGCTCAGCTATGCCTCTGGTCAACTTGATAACTAATATTGAAGATATTAAAGATTGTTGTAGAGAGTATTATAATAATTTTACTAGTTAATCTCCATGAAAAGAATTCATGGATATATTTTAATTTCTATGAGATTAATTTTTTATTTAGAAAAGAAACTATTAAAGTTGTTTAGTGAAAGGGTCCATTATTTCAAATAATGGGTAGGAGACATTTTTATCAGCAAAATTTACCTTAAAGTGGAAGAGTCCATTGTTATGGACAGAGAAACATAAAAAGTCACACTGTTAATTATATAAGTAGATTTAATTAAAAATGATGCTACACAAAATTAAACTTATGCTGATAATAATATCGATTGTAGAAAACTCTAAAAGCATTCGTGAAAAACTGAGGTAACTTAGAATATAAGCAAAAACTAGCATTCCAAGTGAAATTATGAATCACTGCCACCCATATATGCTGTGTTGGGGGTGATCAATTAAAACATTGGGCTGTGATCACTAAAAAAATGCCTGAATTTTCAAAAAATCAAGCGGGCACAAACTAGTGATCAATTTAGCATAAGCTTACATTGAAAATTGAACCCCCTACTAAAACCCTATTTTGGAGTGGAATTTTCAAAAAACAAAAAAAAAACATTTTCCCTACTCATTGAGGGGAGTGTATAAGACTTTGAATAAAGGTGAAATTTCCCTTTATTGTATTTTGATTATGACAGTGAAGATGACATCTGATTTATAATTTGCTCAGAATGAAATACTTATATCTTAATGTTCAAATAAATGTTTACATTGTCATTTTCCTTGTCTGCTCATCAAATATTGCTTACTTAAAAGTATGCTATGATGAATTTTTGACTAGTATTTCTTTCATCTTGATTTTAGTTGCTTTTCATCGCAACTACTCAGACACTTAGTCTACAGCGATTAGTAATCAGTGCAGATCAGAAATGAAGGATAAGCTCTTGGTGAGAGTAACTCACATCCCTTTTGCCTCAGGAAACCTGGTTATCAATACTAGATGCTCTGCCACTTGAGCTACAAGAGTACATAGTAAAATAAACCTGACAATACTTTAAATGGTGAAATCTGTAGATATCATATATTACTTTTAATAGTAATACAGTGATACCTCACTTAACAAGGACAATCCGTTCCACAAAACGTTTTGTTAGATGAAAATTCATTACGTGAACAATGGGATTTCAGTAATTTGTTCCAAGTAAAAATATCAGGCACCTAAAACCTTAATAATAACCTTGTAAATAATGTAATAATTACTTTCTAAACAAAGTATACATACTAATATACAGGGTGTCCCTAAAGTCTGGATACATAGGAAATATCACTATTTATAACTAACTATGTGTGGTCATGTGGAATGGTCTCCTCGTTCACCAGACCTTAGCCCCCTTGACTTCTTTTTCTGGGGTATGCTAAAGGAGAAAATGTACACAATGAAAATTAAAGATACAAAACACCTGAGGGAACGCATAAAAAATGAATGTGTTCAAATTGACGGAAATGTGGAGTTAATGCATCGGGTTCATGTGAATCTTGCAAAGCGCATTGAACTTTGCATCACAAATGGTGGAAAACACATTGAAGATGTTATTTATTAATATTTCAATTAAATAAAATGTTGTTCAAATCTTTTTATTGAAAATATGCATTTTGCCTGTGTGTCCAGACTTTAGGGACACCCTGTACATGTAAATAATATAATAAATAGCGTCTTTCTTTAGAATAGTAGAAATGGTGCTCGTAGCTATGCCGTAATCTTCACTAAGTTTTGTTGTAGAGACGCCAGATTCACTTTCACGCACAATTTCCAGTTTACTTTGGATTGTAATTGTCTTTCTAGACTTCTTTGGTGGACCGCCTACAGTAAAAGATCTCTTAGGATACATGGTTTAGTAATTATTGCAAAAAAAAAGAATGCACAATAACACAATAGTTTACGAGATAACGAACGTGGCAACACAATACGTTTTGCAACGAGATGCAACTGGTGGGATAGAGACACTAAGTGGCATATGAATACACAAGAATTTTCTTCTTTGTTCATGTTTTCAGGCTCATGTGGTCTCGAAATATTTCGTATTTCATCACTAAGAGATTTAATGTTGGCAATTGGGGAACTCTTGCTAAGTGAAATTTCGTTATAAGACTCCTTCACTATGAGAAGTGTTAATGTACAATGTTGATTTGAATATCAATTGGGGTGCTGTGCTGATTGGCCAATCATGTGTTGCTCCCCTTTGAATATAAGCTCTCCTGGGGCCGAGGAAAGAATTGACTATTTTGTGTACAGCACGTGTTTGTGGTGAAAACAAAGTTATAGAGATCTACAACACTGGTAGCAGAGCGTAGTTGTCATCTAACGACTTCTGGTTTATGGGCCCAGCATGCTTCCAGCGTATTATCTTGATTTTATTTTTTTCATTAGACAAAACATTGTCAACCATGATTCATTTTTGACTAGTATTTCTTTAATCTTAATTTCAGTTGCTTTTCATCACAACTACTCAAACTGCCAGTCTACAGCCGTTAGTAAAAACTCAGATCAGAAATTCAAGATATTGTCACTACTCTTAATACTACTAGTGTACTTAACAACAACAACAAATATGGTACCGAGCGATCAGGGGAAAAATGAAGGGTAAATCTATATGGTTAGATCTTCTGCCGTATAGCTCTTGTAACTCAAGTGGCAGAGCATCTAGTATCGATAACCAGGTTTCCTGAGGCAAAAGGGATGCGAGTTAGAGTCTCACCAAGAGCTTATCCTTCATTTCTGATCTGCACTGTTTACTAATCGCTGTAGAGTAACCGTCTGACTAGTTGCGATGAAAAGCAACTCAAATTGAAAGAAATACTAGTCAAAAGTTCATGATAGCATACCTTTAAGAAAAATGACAATGTAAACATTTATTTGAACATTAAGATATAAGTATTTCATTCTGAGCAAATTATAAATCAAATGTCATCTTCACTGTCATAATCAAAATACAATAAAGAGAAATTTCACCTTCATTCAAAGTCTTTAATGATCTGAAAAAGAAAAAAATCAAATATGTTCTCAAAATCATGCAGGAAGCAGGTGATTTCTCTGCAATTAATTATACTAGGGCATGCCTGTTCAAAATGTGCCTGTTTGGAAGGGGCCGGACTTTATGGTGTGTGGAGCAGCTTGGCATAATTGTGATGTAAAATAATTTTCCATCTGTCATACAAAACTATGGCTTCAAAAAATAATGAGACGCTGTTCTATGTTTATGTTTATGATGTTGTTAATAGCAACAATCAAAACAAAAAATAGTACGTCATCCTTACATTTTAAATCTATACACCAACACTCATGAACTGGTGACGTATTATATTTAGATCAATAATTTTAGATAAAAGATTTATCTTTCTATTAGATTTCTTGAGAACCGCTGATCCAAACGACTCCAAACTTGACACTGTAATAACCAGTGTGTTGACGAACATATCAGGCGAATATCAACTTCGTACAATGGACAGTTGTTGAGTTATCTTGGTGCATACATACATACACATTTCTCAAATTATAATGAGATGGCACAAAAACAAAACAAAGTTCAACTTAAACATGAAGAAGGCCAGAGGGTACAGCATCCAAAACGTTGAGACTATAACAAATGAACAAGGTGAGGACAACAGTTCAAATGAATAAGTATATAATAATGATAAATCTTCATCACAGAAATTCAGACAGAAATTAAGGAATTTATTCACAAGAAACAAATATAGTTTCCATTTTTTTGTCATAGTAACATTGAGTCTTCGTAATTTTAAATCCAAATAGAAAGGCGTTCGAAAGATGATTCATATGACTTTCAAGATATCATTGGCATTCACTAAAAATCGTTGAACAAAGCATAGACACGGGTCAGTGTTCGCATAATTAAATTTTATAATATGACCGTTGAATAAAAAAATCTTTTAACAGACAACTCTCTCTGTTCCCGCATCTATCAAATCACTAATTTGGGATGCCACTTGCAGTGATTCCTTTGCAAATGGCAGCATGATCTCATCGGCTATTGAGCCAGGTATCATTGCCGACGGGCCGAGGAGCGGAAGACAGCCAAATATCGTTCACTGACCGATAGGTACGAGTTTGTACCGGTTGCGGTTGAAACGTCTGGCTTGATAGGCCCCAAGGCATTGAAGCTCATTCGAAAAATAGGCTCCATAGCTGCTCAACGCCATGACGAACTGCGTGAGATCAGCTGGCTTTTCCAGCATGTGCCGAAGACAGTCGTCCGTGGCAATACGTTCTCCACAATTAAGGAATTGGCATTTGAGGAAAAATTTCCAGGTAAGTAAAAATTCTTGAAAAATGTCCAAATCACAAAAACAATTAACTAAAGAGGTTTGATAATTATCTACATTTAAAGTCGTTAATTCAAATTACAAAAAATATCAATAATTTTAATTAAAAAGATTTGATAGTAAAGTTGATTACACCGTGCAACGCGATTTTTGTTCCTGGGTAATGAGTCTTATTTTCTGATTGCTTATGTGTAAAAAGTATAGAAAATGACTATTATTCTCTTCAAACTTTGCTTTTGTGGCCAGGGTAGAGATATTCATATGTAATTGTTTTTCTTACTTTATATCAGGGGTTCCCAACCTTTTTTGCATCATTGCCAACTTTCACATGGAAAATTTTTATACAGGTTCTTTGCATACCCTCCTTTGAATATCTTTTTCGGGTAGCATATGTTGAAATACCTTCTTAATACTCAAAATCCTATATCGCCCACCATTTTCTGTTCAGTTTGGTGGGCGGTATTGCCCAGGTTGGGAAACCCTGCTTTATATGATTAAAAATGTGCAAATTTGCCTGTTGCCCAATTGGAAATGAGTAGATTTCAAATTATCACTGTCCTGGTTTCAAAAGAAAATTTTGAAGAGAATAATTGATATTGTTTATACGTTTTACACATAAGCAATCAGAAAATAACACTTATTACCTAGGAACGAAAAACAAAGTTTTATAAAGTTGCAAAGTGTTATTCTTTTCCCAACAAATGTCCTTTTAAGTGAAACAAAAAAGTTTTCATATAAATATCAAAACAATTGTACAACTTGGAGATTAAGATGTTAGTTTTGATAACAGCAATGCTGATAATGATATAAAAACGAGGTGGTGATTGTGTGGGTGACCACAGAGCTGAGGGTGAGAATGTCGATGGGAGGGTGCTGCATTCAGTAGAGGTAACAGCAGAGGAGGAGGACAGCAAGTAGCAGAGGACAAAGGTAAACCGGCAATGAAACCTTTGCAGAAACAGCCAATAGCTGCTTCACAATGTTGCTTTGAAACCGATAAGGACAAGAAAGAAACAACCGGAGAGGAATGAGGAGAGGTATGAGGAGACTGATGGCATCAGGATGAGGGGCGTGATGATAACTTTGTGCAAAACCATCCAATGACTCATTCGATAAAGCCATTATTTGCCATAATCAGATCCAAAGAATTCTGCTGACCATTTTTTCCCCCCATTCTTTTCTTTCTCTATTACCGTTTCTCCTATTCTTTATTATATTAAAAAAAATAAATTATTTGTCAATATTTTAAAAAGACCCCATATCTCCAAACAGTCTTTTCCACCCCGTAACCTCCTACTTTCATAACTTAATAGCTTTTTTCATGCCACAGAAAGCAAATATGGGGTCCATAGCCTGAATATGAAAAATAAATGAAAGTTAATCTTCAAGTATAAAATTTAATAAACGAGGCATCAAAAACTAATTCGCTGGTTTGGCTTGATGGTGAGCAACTGGGATAAGTGGTGAGTTCATCAAATTTTTTAAAATGAGATTTTCTAATATGAAGAATTTAAACATTGACTATTAATTTGTGTGTATAAACAAGGTCTGTCCGGAAAGTATCCAGCCATTTTGAATATCTCGATTGATTGATTTGTTTAGCAGCATATCAACCCTTATTGGGTCATTTAATGCCGAAATCAGTTAAAAATTCCCCCCAAAATAGAGTCTTGCGCTTTTGGTGAAAGGTTATTTTTTTTTTAACTAGAGTCTTGCGGCTTTGGTGAAAAAACAGGTGGCCCCTGTTTGAGGGGGGAGGAGTCTTACCCCTCTGCATGCAGTCGGCATATTCTAGGCCCTATCCGACAGGGCCGCAAATATCTCGAGAATTGGTTGCACAGTCTTGATGTAACTTGGCTAACAATCAGAGAGGACCTTACTGAGCATGCATGGCCAGATGCTCTCCCGTGGGGTAACTTAGTTGGCAGTGAAATGCCATTGAGTGAGCTCATGTACTATGACCAAGCGAGTCATTCTTCATGTCTCATGCAGGGTTTTTCGGTGAAAGATTGTATCAACCAGTTATCTTAGCCCACCTACAACTTCTGTCTTTTCCCAAAAAGATTTAAGACCATGGACGAGATTAAGGAGTATGCAACGAGGCAGCTGATGGCCATCCGGAAAGAGGACTTTGAAAGACTGTTTTGAAAAGTGGAAGGGACCCTGGACAAGTTGGTGAGGTCCAAAGGGGAGTACTTTGAAGGGGACTGAGGTGCCATTGCCCTATGTAAGTTATTTTTTTCCTTAATGTTAAATGGCTGGATAATTTCTGGACAGAACCCATAGTCTTGCACACATTAAGAAATTTGGCAGACTCTCTGGCACCAAGAACCTGAAACTACCCAAAATTATTTTTTTGTACAGTTCTCCTTGATTTTGAAATATTTGGGTGAAAAATTGATATTTTGAAAAATTTGACAAATTAGGCTTAATGAATAATAATAATAAGTGCATTTATAGACAGCACCCTTTCTTGGGAACCTCAATACTTAAGTCCGCACTGGACAAAAGCGCTTGAAAACTTGTGCAATCAATTGCAGTAAAAATATAAGGCCTATTAAAGAGGAGTAAGAAGAAAGTGCAACTTGTCAATGAAGTTTTTTTACAAAACACAGGGCAGGAGCTACAGTTACAAATTGTATTTATTTACTGAGTTTATATAATTATGAAAGTCTAGAAACAAGAACACACCAAATCTACTGTACCTGTCCAAATTGCAAACAAAAAAAGTATTTTTTTACAGTTTAACTTAATTTTAAAATAGTTAGGAAAAAAATTGATTTTTTGGAAAATTTACCAAACACACATCAATATATGTCTGAATCTAAGGTCTCCCACAAAATGGCAAATCTTAAGTTACCCTAACTAGTAATTTCTTTCTATTTCCATTGTATTTATGAAATTGAATTAAAATATCTGTTGGAAAATATTGTTGTTTGTATCCAAAGTTCTGTGACAGAATTTGTTTTTTTTATTATGGAATCTTTGTGTGAAACAAACACCAAGGATGTTGTATTTTAGCTCCCTTGTGTACCATTGTTACTTCTAAAATCTATCTTGTCCATCGTCTTTCCTTTATTCTCATCTATTTTATGGTTCCTTACATTCCTGCGTCTGGAGATCTCTTCATATGCATAATAGAACCATTATATTTCAGTCGATGTTTGACCAATATGGCTTCTTCAGAAATATCAGCTTGGATAATATAAAGAAATGCAGCTTCATAAACAATCCAGGAAAAACTCGTGAACATTCCCTGACATAATACATTCAAAGAATTGCTTCTCTTGCACAGCTCTCACTTCCGTATAAAGATAACATAAAAGTGATTGAATAAAATAATATCCTAACCTTAACCATACCGTTATTTTTTAATATTACAGTGTATACAGTGTCCAATTCAGAAGCGAATTTCCAGAATAATCTTTTTCCCAACAAATGTCTTCAATTTGTAAAATTCACCAAAAGGAGATTTTTAGCTTTGTTGCAATAAGGAGACAAATCAAAGAAAGAAAACAAAATAAATATTTTATAAACGAGTCAAATGGAGCCGACCAAAAAAATAGAAATTTAAGATGAAATATTTCTGTTTATTTTAAATATTGCATATCGCATATGGAAAATAAAATGTCGAATAAAATCATCTGCACTAAATATCAATTTTCAGATCTCTACTTTATACGGTTAAACAAAAAGCGGACTGTTGGGCTGAAAATATAGACTGGCTTGCTGGCAGGCTGAAAATATAGACTGGCTTGCTGTCAGGCTAAAAATATAGACTGGCTTGCTGGCAGGCTGAAAATATAGACTGGCTTGCTGGCAGGCTCAAAATATAGACTGGCTTGCTGTTTGGGCTAAAAATAGACTGGCGTGCTAGTGGACTGTTGGGCTAAAATATACTGGCATGCTTAAAATAGGCTGACGTGCTGGCGGACTGTTGGGCTACAATAGACTGGCAGACTGTTGGCCTAAAATAGACTGGCGTACTAAAAATAGACTGGTGTGCTGGCACCATAAAAAGGATAACTGGCCAAAATGTGATATAAAAACAAACAAAAAATAGGGATATTAGTTTGAATGAACCAATATGCAAATATTAAACCTGATTCTATGGGGGAAAAAAAGTCACAAAGATGGTAAGTTGTGATTTATGTCATTTTAGGTTGATTTTAGCAGGTGAGCCAGGGAAAATTCATAAATTTTTTAAAAATAACAGCAAAGAAAATCAATTTTTCATGAAGATATTTCAAAATTAAGGAAAATATAATTTTGGGCATTTTTGAATGGTATCACAGATTCAGCCAATATTGTGTATGTGTTTGCATGTGTATGTGCACGCAGCAATAAAAGATTTTTTTAAAGTACTTCATTTGAAGGAGGAATATAGAAATAAATCTTTTTTAGAGATTTAGTCCATGACCTGTTATAGCAATTAATATCAGGTAAGTCAGAAGTTGAATTTTTAGTCTTGTAAACAATAATGTCTTTGTAGATACTGGAAGTACAGGCTAAGTCAACTATTATTTATGTAGGTATTTATATATTTGTACATATCAAA
This sequence comes from Architeuthis dux, assembly GCA_006491835.1. Taxonomy (NCBI): domain Eukaryota; kingdom Metazoa; phylum Mollusca; class Cephalopoda; order Oegopsida; family Architeuthidae; genus Architeuthis; species Architeuthis dux. The sequence goes on along the minus strand of VCCN01002231.1, from coordinate 575,578 downwards.
TTTATATAAATGTATGTATACTTACAGCCCCATTTGTATATCTATGAGCTCACACGCAAATTCATATAAACGTATATGTGCCTGTGTTAAATTCAGTGTCTATACGTATGTAAATTTGAATATATATTTATATTTATGATTATATGTTTATATGTGTGAGTCATTGTATATATCTCTCCATAAATGTATGTGCTTTTATATCCGAGTATGCATAACACTGTATAAAATGTATATTGTTCATATTCACATACAGGTATGTGTATTTGTGAATTTGTCAACAGAACAAGAAGAAATTTTATTTGTGTTCTCAAAAATGAAACTCTTCAAAAAAAGATAAGAAATGTAGCAAATAAAGGTCCTTCAATGTGAATTGTCTAAAAGAATAAAGATGGATGAAGAGAGAAAAGTGAGAAAGACACAAAGTGGATACAAGTATTCCCATGAATAAGTTTGAATGTGTGCAAGTCTTGTGAAAAGATTAAAAACAAAACACTGGTTTAAAATACAATCGCTTCTATAATAAATGTAGGAATAAGATTAGGTTGGAAAGAAAGATACTAAAAAGAAGAATTAGAAACTGTCAACATAGGTTTCTTTGGTTTTCAAGTGAGTCTGACTGGCTGACTATGTATGTATGTGTTGCATGTACAGGTTGCACCAATAGAGCTAGAGAGCTGAAATTTAAACATTTACTCCTTATTAATACTAGGAAACATAGGTTTTTAGTGGGGAGTTCAATTTACAAGGTGAGTTTATGTTAAATTGGTCCCTTAGTTTGTGTCTGACAGTGTTCATGCTATTCTTTTGAAAATTCAGACTTTTTTAGTGGTGACAGTCCCAAAAAAGGTGAAAGAAGTAATTTATTCATTGATCACCTCTTTTTGCAATTTTTTAATTGATCACACCCAACACGGCATGCTGCCAAAAGACATTGGTAATGTGACAGTTTCTATTGAGTGACCTGCTATTGATTTGGTTTTGTCTCTTGAAGAAGGGAAGAAAGAAAAAGATGGTGAATGGAGAAAGGTGGGATCACCAGAAAAAGAGGCAGAAGAGAATGTAAGGAAGTAGAAGTAAAAGAAAGAAGAACATAATGAAAAGACAAAAAAGACAAAAAAGGAAAGAAAAAAGGAAAGATGAAAAAGAAAGAATAAAAAGGAAAGAACAAAGGAAAGATGAAAAGGAAAGAACAAAGGAAAGAAAAAAGGGAGGAAAAGGAAAGAAGAAAAAAGAAAAGAAAAAGGAAACAAGAAAGGGAAAGAGAAAGGGAAAGAAAAAAGGAAAGAAAAGGAAAATGAAAAAAGAAAGCAAAAGGAAAGAAAAAAGGAAAAAGAAAAAGGAAAGAAAAAAGAAAAAAGGAAGGAAAAAGAAAAAGGAAA
>VCCN01002231.1:523460-534699 GCA_006491835.1 Architeuthis dux | reverse complement strand
AGTGTTTTAAGTTTTAACCATCTTAGTATTTGACAAAGATTTCAAAACAAAGTTGAAAGTTCTGATCAGCATATGAAGAGTGTGGTTCCAAAACACGGTAAGTGCAATTCAAAAATAAAATGTGTTTAATTGAATTAATATTCAAATTCAGGATTTGAACTTATTTTATTTCATTACAGCCTTTTTATTTATATGCAGTTTATAAGGTTTTAATAAGATACAAAATTCAAACCCAGAATTTGATTTTTAATTTAATTAAACACATTTTATTTTTAAATGGTGTTTATCGTGTTTTGGAACCTCACTCTTCATATGTAAAATTAAACATATACTTCTTGTCATATAAACAGTAAATAACGGTACTTTTGCTTTTCAGTATCATGGTCATGCATTGGCTTCTTGTTTCTTTATATGACATTGGAGTTTGTATTATACATGTTAGTACTGCACAAAATTAGATTTAGAACTGCACAAGCAGGGGTCTACTGCACATTAAAATAAACCCTGACATAAGGCCACAAGTGAGGGATTCCCAGTGAAGATCAAACTCACTAAAACAGTAGTAATGGTCTGCTTAGACTAGATTATTAACCATTAATCCATGGTGAGGTGTCCAAATTTTAAAACAAAATTGAAAGTTCTAATCAGCATATGTAAAATTAAACATATACTTCTTGTCATATAAACAGTAAATAACGGTACTTTTGCTTTTCAGTATCATGGTCATGCATTGGCTTCTTGTTTCTTTATATGATGTAAATATGTAATCTGTCCAACCTCTATTGCAAATGGCCGCCTGCTTATAGCACAAGCAGGGGTCTACTGAACGTTAAAATAAAGCCTGCCACAAGTGTGGGACACCCAATGAAGATCAAAATCATTACACAATAGTAATGGTCTGCTTAGACTAGATTGTTAACCATTAATCCATGGTGAGGTGTCCAAATCTGTGGCATTATTATTGATTGCAGCAGGCTTGCTTATTAAACAAATATTTATTGATATCAAAGGCCAGTAAAATATGTTGACAACATTTGTGCTGTTTTTAATATATTTTATTTAATACATTTATTGTTAGCACCTGTTTTCAACTTATTTGTTCCGGGATCAATGGAGAAATTGACTCGTAGAATGACCTTGTTTATTTATGATCCATAACAAAACCGCTTATTCTTGAGATCGGGGAGACTTAATAGAAATGTTTAAGATTATGCTTGGTTTAAGAGTAGTAAACACTGATGTATTTTTTACTAGAAGGGGGTACAAGGGACTGAGAGGCCACACATACGGTAGAAGCAAATAGAAGTAGATTGAATATCAGACAATTCTTTTTTTAGCAATAGTGGTGGGACTTTGGAATAGATTACCAGAATATATAGTGCTATCAACAGATGCAAATGATTTTAAGAAGAATTATGATGTTTATTACACCACCAAAAAAGGTTTAAGGCTCTAGACATTGTGTAAATATGATTGTTATGATGTGTGCTTGTATATACAAAGTGTATGCTTTTTTTTTCACACTGTTCTATTCATGACCTTAGAACTAAGGTGGCCATTTCCAAATTTCCCAAAAAGAGCACATTGCAGACTGAAAAGGAGGACATGGGTAGATTGATCCTCTCGGACCTGTTGACAACCTGACTCGTACACTGTGGTTCATCAGCAGTGTTAACAATGGCAACGACATATAATAAAAATACATTAACAGATGTTATAGGTTTGAGTTCCCACTGTTTTAATCTGAGGAAATCTAATGTAGCAAGGACTTGCCACTTCAACGATCACAATTGCGTACCCGGATGTGCTCATGATAGCTCTTTTAAACCAAAAGCTTTCACAGTACATATACTGATGCTTCAATCTTGCCACATACGGGTCTTTCCCCCACTGTTCTGGCTGATAAAAGGGAGAAGCGATGGTCAAACGGGGAGTTGCGTTTGGGAATTGTACGACTCGGTTATCAGTCAAAAGACCGCAACAAGTCTTGATCCAGGCGAACCGGTGACTGTCTAGGAGGTGTCCCGTCCGAGTTTTTGTTCTGGTGTTGGAGCATTTTATGTGATGTCCAGTGACTGTCCGCACTGAACTGGGTCAGTGTTTTCCCAACCCCTCTTTAAGCCAACATCTATATAAGTTTTTTAGTCAGACCCCAAAAAGGAAGACAAATTAAAGTCCGACTCTATGGAGGTGGTGCCCAAAAACCAGCTGTCTGGCCCTTCTACTTAGGACCATTGTGCAGCGTGTCTTTTCATACATGACTAGCCATGACTTAAAATTTGTGCCAGGGTTTCCTGTGCCCTAGCCATGACTTAAAATTTGCGCCAGGGTTTCATGTGCCCCAGCCGTGACTTAAAATTTGCACCAGGGTTTTATGTGCCCTAGCCGTGACTTAAAATTTGTGCCAGGGTTTCATGTGCCCTAGCCATGACTTAAAATTTGCGCTCCAGGTTGTATCCTAATGACTATTTTTTCCAGTTTGGAGTGCACCCCTAGGACCTTTGTGCCCAAGGCAACTGCCTAGGCTCAACAGAGTATAACTGTGTTGTATAGACTCTTTTACATGTTCTGTCAACATGAGACGTCTCATCGTTGGGTTGCTCATTTGCAGGAGGAAAATCGTGAACTTGAGAAAAAGGAAGACTCAAAAGAACCTGTTTATAAAAATATGAGGACATATTTTTATTTCATAAGAATACATTTTGTCGGCCGGAGAATGGGAGAGCCGACTGCCTGTCCCCAACAGAGACACCGGTCTCATGCATTCCAGGCCTGGCTACTGTCTCTGTCTCTGTCTCTGTTCTCGGCTCTGAGTCTCTGTCTCTCTGGGCTTTGTCCTTTTATCAGGTTTAAACACCCACATCGATTTTCCAGCAAACACCTGCAAGTTTAGTCAACATCCTGTTTTCAGACATCCACACATATGCATCTTTCCTGAGGTCACCGGGGCCATTTCCACTTCGGCCCAGGTGTTAGCCCAGAAATGACCTCCCATGGCAGTATACCATAACGACTGTAGATTTAATTGAAAACATCTTTCAATCAGTTTTTGTTGAAGTTTCTCCTATTTTCATTTAGTTATTTACTAAGCTTAGGTTTGGTACAAACCACAAGTGTTGGGCACCCAGTGATGATCAAACTCACTGCAATAGTAATGATCTGCTAGGCTAGCTTGTCAATTTCTCCAACCGTCCTATGTATACAAATCCATTCATCTATGTACATACATGTATACATTTATAGACTTTGTAAGAAGCGTTCAAGTGTTATCAAGTGTTATCACATGTTTGTGTGTATGAAAGACTATTTTGTCGACCACTAAATCTACTTACTAAACCTCATAATGCATCTACTAATACCTAAAGTGAATGTGCAAGTGTGCATGAAACAATAGTAGCGAGATACTTGAAATGTTTTAATGGAAGAAACAGAAAGATATACAATTTAATTCACAATAAAAAAAACTAATGTAGGTAGGCAAAATCAACGGCTTAGATAAATTGTATTCATTGCTAGTCCATGACCCATTACTTTGTTGATGGTTTTCATAACGGTACACCTACAGGCTCAGCTGATGACTGCTACTGATACTATAAGTGTGACAGACACGGTAGGAACTGGAGAGGAGAGAAAAGAAAGTTAGGTAGTTTAATAAGAGGGAATGATGGCTGCTACTGATACTATAAGTGTGACAGACACGGTTGTTATTATTATACAGTACCTGTCATAAGTATTTGGACACAGACATTTTGCTTATGATCGCTTGGTTTTGAGAGTTAAAAACTAAGGAACAGTACCCAAGAAGGACCAATGTTTTTGCAATCAACATAACAAGGCATGCATTTAGTTATGTTTTGTGGATCTGGATGCTAAATTTCTGGAAAATATTGTTTTTAATGGAATTTGTTAAATGAAAGGAAAGCTTTTTTTTGTTTCTATCCTTCTAGAATCTTGTTCAGAATCAATCAAGGGGATTGAAAAAGTGAACTCACATTGGTATATGGAAGAGTTGCCAAACTAGTAAGTTAATTTGGACACACCCCTACACAAAATCCATAATGGCCCCTGCAATCTTAAGCAATAAAAAACAGATTTTGTGCTTGATCAAATACTTATGAACAATACCCTATAGAAAGTAATGCTCGTAAGTATTTGAACAAACAGTTTTTATTTGGTCCTTCTTGCGTAATGTTCCTGTTTTTAACCCTCAAAACCAAACGATTAGAAGAAAAATGTCTGTTTGTTCAAATACTTATAACAGGTAGTGTGTATATATGATGATTACTAGAATCTGTGAATTCAGAAAATTTGACTTCAATGATCTTCAATGATTTGTAAAGCATTTCATCTTCAGCATCATCCAGAGCATCTTTTATCCAAGACTTCTTGAAAGACTTGAAGATAATTTCTTCTTAAACCCTTTATGAACCACATGTTTTGTAGTTTCTTTATCATTTAATGTTCATCATCATCAGCCGTTATAAGTCCACTGCTGGACAAAGGCCTTTCCCACCCTCTTCCATGATGACCTTTCTTGTGCTAACCATTGCCAAGTCTTACCGGCAAACTTTTCTATCTCGTCCCTCCATCTTGTGTCTAGCCTTTTCCTACTTCGTTTACTGTCCCATGGGCACCAATTGGTTAGTCCCCCCCCACCCATCTATTGTCATCTCTTCTTGCTAGGTGGCCAACCCAACTCCATTTTTGCTGCTCAAATTAGTTGTATAATATCCTTCACTCTAGTCCTCTCTCTGATCCATGTTGATCTTTTTCTATCTCTTAGAGTTATCCCTAGCATTGCTCTTTCCATGGATCTCAGTGCTATTCTGAGTTGGTTTTCAGCGCGTTTGGTTAGTTTCCATATTTCGCATCCATAAGTCATGGCTGGTATTATGCAGCCGTTGTATACTTTACGCTTTAGGCACATTGGCAAGGTGCTCTTCAGAATGTCTCTATTCATACCAAATGCTTTCCAACCTATCGTTATCCGTCGTTTTATTTCGCAGCCATGGTATTTCTCTAGCTTTAATCTAGCATTTAATGTTGTTTGTCTTCATAAGACATTCACATATAAATAAAAAAAAGCAGTACATAAAGAGTTAACGGGATCCCATGATGTCTTAACCTAGTAACAAATGTGAATGTGAATGCCCAGTAGGTCCCCACACTATTTCAAGTGGTATCATTGCCACAGTAATGCTCGTTTTGAGTTCTGCCCAGGATTTATCCTTTGTGTATAACATGTAGATGTTTTTTTAGGTGCTAAATCTGATTTTAAAAAGTGCACATTACATGCTGTGAAATACAATAATTTGAAATGCACTGGAAACAAGTGCAACAGATGTTGCACACGTCACAGAGGAAAATATATATGAGCAGAGCCGAGCCGAGCTACACTGGCTGCTGTGAAGGAACAAGGAGACGGAATGTGCAGCTGTTGACCTCATCAGCGTGGAAGAAATATTAGGATTAGCAGGTTATGTCAACCGAAATGAAAACATCCAGGAATCCAACTTGGGAGCTTCGTTCTTTTTTGAATTACGCCAGCAACAACAACAACAAAAAACCAAAAAAAAACCGAATACAATGAAATCATTATTTCAAAAAGAAACAAAAGGGGAGCTGGGCAGAGAGTGGTATGGGTTATGCCCCTTTGTAAAAAGTGAAGTTTTGTGGTCACACATTCAGTAAGAGCATAAATTATGGCTTCCCTATTATTGAACCTTTTATTACGGATATGAACTTCAAAATGCTCGAAAAGATAACCATTTGTAGGAGAAATGCTGTGTGAATATGGAGGATGTTGCAAGACTTCATATCTTAATTCTCTAAGCTTAGACACAGTCAGCTGGGAGATGTTAGGGGTTCTGTCACTGTCATGGAGTGTTTCATTCTGTCCATGTGGGACCCACTTTTCCAACATTTTAACCTTTCCTATTGCCTCGAGATGATGTGATATAGTCTCTGTTGAAGTCCTAAAGTCTCCAGAAAGTGCTCGAACCGTTGTTCGTGGATGGTTAGCCACTGCTGTTGACAATTCTTCATCATTAAGAACAGGTTTGGGCCTCTCAAGATTTATTATTGGTATCTATATTTCCAGACAAAAACCTATTGAACCAACGCTTAACAGTTTGCACTGTTGTAGAGTTCACTCCAAATGCTTTGGTGACGTTATCAACAGCTTGAGCAGCATTATGTCTTAATTTGAGATCGTACTTGAAAATTCGTCCAATTTCTTGGCTAGACACCATTGCTGTTAAGGGCTCAAGAACCTCCACTAAAAATGAATTATATCTCGATTGAAATTGAATCTGCTAAAAATGCAATTACTTTAGTACATCTTTCAGTTTTAGCATTTTTCTCTGAAAAAAAAAAGCCAACAAATTTCAAGTTAATGGCATGAACCAAAGCTCTTCAAGAACAAGTTTATTTGGAAAAGATAAAAAAAAAAGAGCTCCACCCATTTAACTATAAAAATTCTGCTTACAAGAATTCTGATTTTGGTCTAGTACCTGTTCTTGGGTCAAGATACACTGACATAACATATGCAGATATTCTAATTATTGTTTATCTAATCTAATGTAGACAAGATATACATTTTTGTGATTCAAGATCTTGGAATGATGAAACAAAATGTGAAACAAAGTTCAAAATGGAAGCAGAAATACCAGTCCAGGAGGTGGAATAGATTGTTTGATAGAGTTGGGCTAAAGGTTCTGGAATAGAAGGAAAGAAGGATGAAAGAAGGAAGAAATGAAAGAAGGAAGAAATGAAAGAAGAAAAGAAAAGAAGGAAGAAATGAAAGAAGAAAAGAAAAGAAGGAAGAAAGAAAAGAAGGAAGGAAGGAAGGAAGGAAGGAAGAAAACAAAAAAGGAAGAAAAGAAAAAAGGAAGAAAAGAAGGAAGGAAGGAAGGAAGAAAGAAAAGAAGGAAGAAAGGAAGAAAAGAAAAGAATAAAAGAAAGAAGGAAGAAAAGAAAAGAAGGAAGAAATTAAAGAACGAAGGAAAGAAGAAAGGAAAGGAAGAAGAAAAGAAAGAAAGTTAGAAAGGAAAGAAGGAAGAAAGGAAAGAAGGAAGGAGGAAAGAAGGAAGGAGGAAAGAAGGAAGGAAGGATGTGAGGAAGGAAAGAAGGAAGAAAGGATGTGAGGAAGGAAAGAAGGAAGAAAGGATGTGAAGAAGGAAAGAATAAGTTAAAGAAGGAAGAAAGGAAAGAAGGAAGGAGGGGAGAAGGGAAAGAAGGAAGAAAGGATGTGAAGAAGGGAAGAATAAGTTAAAGAAGGAAGAAAGGAAAGAAGAAAGGAAAGAAAGGAAGGAAGGAAGGAAAAACTGGTTGAAAAAAGATCAACATGGTAATAAAAAGAGGGAACAAAAACAGGACTACGATAATGAATATAAAACAAAAGAATATAAACCTAGCATTCCCAGGGAAATTATGAATCACCATCAACCATGAATGCTTCTTTTTACCTCATAAATTAATCAGTGGTGGTGGTAAAATTAAATTACTTTGATGAAAATGTTACCAGTAGAGTTTGAACCATAAATTCATGATTAAAAAACCAAGTGTGAATGTGGCCGGACACAAAATAAGTAATCAATTTAGTATAAACTAACATCGAAAATTAAACACCCCACTAAAAACCTATTTCGGTGAGCAATTTTAAAAAAAAAAAAAAAAAACATTTTCCCTACTCATTGACGACTCCCGTCAGTGAGTAGGGAAAATGTTGTTTTTTTTGTTTTTTTGAAAATTGCTCACCGAAATAGGTTTTTAGTGGGGTGTTTAAGTGGGTGCAAATTTTCAAAATTTCAAGTTTCTACTATGACCGGTTAGGGCTGGGCAAAGTCTGGATAGATACATAGATACATATAAATGTCAGAACACATGAATAACTTAAACCCAGCAACAGTATTTGAACCAGTGTTGTGGGTAGCAGTGATTAGGTCTGGTTAGTCACTCAATAGAAACCATCACGTGACAAATGTCTTTTGGCAGCATGCCATGTTGGAGGTGATCAATTAAAAAATTGGAAAAATGAATAAGTTACTTTTGTCACCTTTTGTTGGGTAGTGATCACTAAAAAAGTCTGAATTTTCAAAAGAACATACGTGAAAGCTGCCAGATACGAACTAAGGGATTTAATTCAGGATAAACTTACATTGTAAATTTAACCCCGCCTCCACTAAAAACTATTTAGGGGGGAATTTTCAAAAAACAAAAAGAAACGTTTTCTCTACTCATTAAGGGGAGTGTGCGTGCAAAGTTTTAAGTTTCTATTATGAACGGTTATGGCTGAGTGAAGTCCGGATACATAAATACATGGATGCATATAAATGTCAGAACTAGTGATGTACCAGAATATCAATCCGGCCAGATATCCAGCGCCGGATTCACAAAAAATTATCACTGTCACCATGTGAATCCGGTGCCAGATATCGAACTGGATTGATATTCCGGTACTAGTCAGAACACATAAATAACCTAAACCAACAGTGTTTAAACCGGTCTGTTACGGGTAGCAGTGATTAATAAAGAACAAATAGAAAGTAAGTGTAACAGAAATATAGAAGGTGGGGGTGGGGTAAAAGCGAAGGAAAGAAAGAAGAAATTCCTTGGAGTGAGTTGATAATGTTGCAGTGTGCCCAAGCAACAGTTAAGATAACAAAACGCTAACGAGTAATGCAGAGAAATATTTGCTGTTTTGTGTTTTGAAACCTTCTAAAAACAACAAGAGCCAAGATTCATTCTGAAATTGCAAACACATTTCCACCGATTCAGGTTGCATCACTAGCTAGAGCATTTAGTAAATAATTATAATCAATTATCTATAAATATAGAAGAGTGCACGGGGGAGCTCTGCCTGCCTGCCTGCCTGCCTTCTTGCCTGGTGGGTAAAACGTTGAGTATTTCCCACCTGAACCAGCGCTTGAGGAGGTGCGAGTGGCCCAACTTGGTGACCCGAGTTCTAACTCCGACTGAGAGAGTTGGCATTCACTTTGCAATAATGCCCTTTGGAAAGGCATGAATCATCTCCCGCAGCTATGGTTAAATAGAAGGGCAGACCGAGTTCTTCAGCCTAGGTTGGCAACCAGTCTTGGAGAGAGACAACTCTGATTCCCAACCAGGAAAGTCCAACCCCTCAGCCTGCGTCATGGGCAACAGACAGACTAGGGAACGTGTTCTCGAAATGTATGGTCAACGGGGGCCCTGGTGAAGCTACCCTTTGTGAGGTCAGTGTATAAATGCCCAAAGGGATTACTTCAAAGGAGATGGTGGAAACTAGGTGTTAGGTTAACCCATAAGAACTCAGGCCCATTTCTACTTGAAGGAACATTATATGGGATTCTAGGTAGGCAAATTGATACACAGTCACGTGACTGCACCAGGATGTTCATTAGATGTCACTTAGTATACTTAGCAAAGTTAAAATCAAGGATAAAATATAATATTATATAAGAGACTGTGCAGATCAATTAAATTGGATGTGACACTGGTGTCACAGTGGGTTCTTATGGGTTAAGTAATTCTTTTATAGTCATATTCCCCACACCAATGCTGGGTCATTAGGGCACCATGGATGATTTCATCACGGGTGTATCAAAGGTGAAATAGCCTGGTGGAGCCCATTCCTTTTCAGGGTGGTTTGGAATCAGGGTTGTCCATCTCCTAGACTGGTTACCAGCCATAGCTAGACAGCTCAGTCTTTACCCATAGCTGGGGAGGAAAGAGATGGATTCATGCATTTTTCGCATCCATATAGCGCAGAGAGCCATGGAGAGAGCAATGCTAGGGATAACTCTAAGAGATAGAAAAAGATCAACATAGATCAGAAGGAGGACTAGAGTGAAGGATATTATACAACTAATTAAGCAGCAAAAATGGAGATGGGCTGGTCACCTAGCAAGAAGAGATGACAATAGATGGCGGGGGGAGAGTAACCGATTGGTGCCCATGGGATAGTAAATGAAGTAGGAAAAGACCAGACATAAGATGGAGGGACGAGATAGAAAAGTTTGCCGGTAGGACGTTGCAGAGGTTAGCACAATCTAGGTTGGCATGGAAGGAGATGGGAAAGGCCTTTGTCCAGCAGTGGACTTATAATGGCTGATGATGATGAATAACCAGACTTGTTTTGTTAGTAAGAATATTATGGAGTTATATTGATGTTATTGTAAATTATATTTTGATATCAAATTATAGTTATAAAGATAACATTTTTAATCACCACTACCAAACGGCTGATGATGATGAATATGAGTTCTGAGTACTTTTGATGCACCTGTGCACGTATTGATCTGTATATGCGATCGTTTACTGTAATCCAGCTATATTACCTGTACGTTTAATCTTGAGTAAATTGAAACACACATTCAGGGTGTTGCAATTTTATTTTCCGTCAGTGTATAAATAATGTGTGTGTGTGTGCAACTTTGTTTTATATCAGCTATACTATAACCACATCTAACTCCAAGCTTAGAAAAATCTCTTTTCACTATTGTTGATGATTATCTAGAATCTAGATATCAACCCAAAATAAACCTTTAGCTTAGAGGTGCTCTCTTCACTAAAACATAAAAGTAAAAAGATATCTTACTTTTCCATTCTGGTCTTACTGCAGCGCATAGACTATCAGATCACTTAGCAGACAAGAAGAATAATGGAATATCTTTCTTCTCCATTCTAGTCTAGTTACATTCGAGACCACTACCCAAAACCAAGATATAGAAAAAGAGAATTAGTACCTTTTTCATTCCAAATTAACTATAAACACTACCTTTCCTGTGCCCAACATAGTAGAGTAGAAACTAATGTCTTTATTCTGAATAGACAATGAACCAAGCCTAACTTTTATACTCCATTCTCCACCAAAACCCTTTCAGAGTTTATTTGTAAAAAAATACAAATGTGGCACAATGGCAGATTGATGCTGGTCTTCACTATTCTATCCTAATCTTAACTAGTTCCATTTGTGACCAATTCTCACAATAAATGTTTTCATTCACCAAAATAACCTGTCCATCATTTCTCATACATTTCATATATTACAATTCCACATTCGCTCTGTGGGCCTATGCTTTTCCCCATGAAATAAATACAAATAGGAGATATGTATTTAAAATGCATGGGGATAATATACAGGTATACCTTGATTTGCGTGGTTAATTTGTACCAAAATTTTCTGTACTGTTCAAAACTGCACTGTTCAAGGTCGTATTATAATGTAAGGTTTTTGTTTTCA
>VCCN01002231.1:505158-516705 GCA_006491835.1 Architeuthis dux | reverse complement strand
ACATGTGCAATCAATTGCAGTAAAAAATATAAGGCCTATTAACTCATACGAACCCAGATCCATTTCTATTTGAAGGAACATTATGTGGGATTCTGGGTAGGCAAATTGACACACAGTCACGTGACTGCACCAGGATGTTCATTAGATGTCAATTAGTACACTTCATGAAAATGAAAATTATTTAAATTTCAGTGTTCAACATTATAAATGTTAAAAAAATGTTAAATCCTTAAAATTTTAAAATCAACATTTTTGTAGTTCTGTCTTGTGATTCAAATGTTACGGCTGTTTACGCCATTTTCAACATCTAAATATCGGATGTTAATAAGAGCACAGAGTTGATAAGGACACATATTATGCAGACATTTGAATATTGTAATTAAAATTTTGTACACGACTCGTTCTTCTATCCTAAGCCAATGTAGGCCGATAATGCTGGTCCTAATTGACTCGCATTTCCTACATTTCAAAACAAACCGAGCAGCAGCATTTTGAACTTTTTGTAGTTTGTTAATTTGTGATTTATTCAAGCCAAAGAAAAGTGAACTACAGTAGTCTAATCTACTGTTAATAATAGAGTGAACCAGCTGCTCGGTATCAGTAATAAATACAGTAAAATAAATTTGATTAACAAAGTTTAATAATGATCTGCAAAGCTCATACATTCTATGTAATTAATATCTGATAATCTTACCGAGGTGCTACCCAAACTTTTGAGACCATGAAAAAAAAGAATTACTTACCCCAACATCTAGTTCCACCAACTCTTTTGAAGGAGACGGTGGAAACTAAGTGTTAGGGTACAGCTTACAAAGAGTAGAGGCAAAAGTTCATACAGCATTCAGTTTGTGTGCACCATAGCCTCTGAGAGGAATTTTATCAGGGGGTACAAAATTTCTTTTGGGCCCCCCAAATTAGTCATCCATTAGTCATCCTGTTTTTATCTGCTTCCATATATACAAACATTTTCTGAGATCCCAGGAAATTCCTAGGCCCTCTTTTGGTTCCTGAATCCCCTTTGGGACTCTGGGCCCGCGCAAGAAGTACCTCCTGCAACCGCCTCTCATAGGGCTTGGCGTGCACTGTTCACATTCCCTGAACTTGTAGGTAGCTCATATTTATTGGAGACATTAAACTTCTCTTTGAAATAACGGTAAGGGCATTCATTTGGAGTGTGTGGTGAGTAATTTCAAAGACTTTTTTTCTCACGTGATGTAGGTAAAAGAAGTAAGTCAAAGATGAAAGGGAAAATGTGGCATTCTGATCTTAAAAGAGGGTTTGTATATTTTTATTCTTTATCTCTTGGAAGAAAAAAAAAGAACTACATATTACTTACCTTAACACAACGTCTTACCAAAATGAAGAAAAAGATGAAGAAAAAGATGAAGAAAAAGCAGAAAAAGAAAGAATGGAAGGGGAAAAAAAATAAAATTGGAGGACCGAAAAATGAGAGAAAAAGAAATTCAGTTTTGCAAGAAAAATAGAAAAATAGTGAAGTGAAGTCGAATAACAGAAATGACAAAATGTTTTTAAAAATTTCAGGAAGAAAAAAAATAGAAAGAGAAGAAAATTAAAAAGAATGAAATTGAAAGAATTTAAGATTAAAAAATATTTAGAAAAACAAAATGGAAGGGATAGAATGATTTGAAAGAGAAGAGATCTTAAATTGTAATATTATCTTGAATTTGTATTGGATTAAGCATTGTCAATCATTATTTTTGACTAGTATTTCTTTCATCTTAATTTCAATTGCTTTATTTACAGTAGTAGTATTAGTAGTAATATTAACATGAATTTTTATCAGATGAAGCATTGTCAACCATTAATTGTTTACCTGTTTACCTGAGAGAGAGAAAGAGAGCAAGAATGAGGAGGAGGGGGAGAAACAGAGCAAGAATGGGAGAAAGGGGGTGAAACAGAACGAGGAAGAGGGGGAGAAACAGAGCAAGAATGAGGAAGAAGGGGAGAAACAGAGCAAGAATGAGGAAGAAGGGGAGAAACAGAGCAAGAATGAGGAAGAGGGGGAGAAACAGAGCAAGAATGAGGAAGAGGGGGAGAAACGGAGCAAGAATGAGGAAGAGGGGGAGAAACAGTGCAAGAATGAGGAAGAGGGGGAGAAACAGAGCCAGAATTAGGAAGAGGGGGAGAAACAGAGCAAACACGAGCAAGAGGGGGAGAAACCGAGCAAACATGAGGAAGAGGGGGGAAACAGAGCAAGATTGAGGAGGAGGGAGAGAAACAGAGCAAGATTGAGGAGGAGGGAGAGAAACAGAGCAAGAATGTGGAAGAGGAGGAGAAACAGAGCAAGAATGAGGAAGAGAGGGGAAAAACAAATAGAGAATGAGAAAGTGAGAGAAAACAAAAAGAGAATTTGAAAGAAAGGGTGAGAATGAGAAAGAGAGGGAGAAACAAAGAAAGAATGAAAAAAAGGGGGAGAAACAAAAAGAAAGTGGAAAAGGAAAGGAAGTAGAAAAGAGAAAGCGAGTGGGTGATTGAAAAGATTGAAAATGTGAAAACGGGTGTGATTGAACAAAGAGAGAGGAAGAGAATGATAGACAGAAAGACAGTGGGGAAATATCACAGAAAAATGTCTGAAATCAGTTGAAAATAAAAATAAAAAGAATTAAATGCCAAGGATATTTTGATTGTATCTTATATTTTTTCAAGAAGTCAATGGTTGTTTTCATCTTATTATGGCTACAGCATCTTTCGGTTTATCCCATTCATGTTTGATATCAGAGAAAGCTGCGGAAATCTTCAACTGTCAAAGTCCTCTTAGAGATTTACCTGACATTTGAATGTAGTATTTTCTTCAAAAATTCCATGGCAGATTCAAGTAATAGCAAGTGATTCATTCAGTAAAAGTATGTTGTGTAAATAGGCTGTCATGCCATCAGGCTACCTGATAAGACATTGTTTATGAACAGATGAAATACTTATAGTATAAACATTACTAAATAGTCTGACCGAGTAATGACATTTACAACCTAGAAGGCATTCAGAGAGCACATACCTTTGCCAACGCCATTGTCACTAAAAACTGAATGAGAATCAGTTCACAAATAGTGACGATGTAAAAGAATTCCTGGATCTGCCCTAAAGTTCAATCAATTCTTCTGTAGCCCTTTGTACAACTTACCGCAAAATTTCATTGAAATTCATTGAGAACCTTTGCAGATATTGTGAGGTATGGACATATAGCTATGTTGCTGGGGGGTGGGGGGATGCATAGATCCACCCCAAATTTAATCACTTCTTCCGTAGTCCATTATACATCTTTCCACAAAAACTTCATTGAAATTCATTGGTATCTTTTGGAGATATTGTGTGAACAGATATGAGTGTAGCCCTTTGCACACTTTACCGCAAAATTTCATTGAAATTCATTGAGAACTTTTGCAGATGGTGTGAGGTATGGACATATAGCTATGATGCGGGGAGAAGGGGAAAACTCATAGATCCACCCCAAATTTAATCACTTCTTCCGTAGTCCATTACACATCGTTCCACAAAAATTTCATTGAAATTCATTGAGATATTTTGGAGATATTGTGTGAACAGACATGAGTGGATACAGAAATGTACAAAAATGAAACCGCAAAAATATCTCTCAATCGAAAACAAATTCCTGGATCCACTCCAAAATTTAATCACTTCTTCCTTACAATGTGGCTTACCTTTCATTGAGAACTTTTGAAGATATCGTATGGACAGACAGGAGCAAATACAGAAATGTATGAAGAAAAAATGGAAAAATATCTTTCAATCAGAAATGAATTCCTGAATCTGCCCCAAAATTAATACGTGCCTAACCCTTCCACAAAACTTTATTGAAATTCATTGAGACCTTTGGAGATATCGTAGACAAAGAGACAGACGGATGGATGGACAGACAGACAGACATGGGTGAATACATATATATCTTCCAACTTTGTTGGTAGAGGTAAATATTTGTATCATTTAAACAAACCATTCAGTTTTCAAGTTCATTTGCCATCAAAAGTAAATTTAACAAACTGACCACACATCTGTTATACCAGTTGGGGGGCGGGGGTATCTAGTTGGTAGGTAAAAGTACTTTGGATACCCACCTCATACAGAATGATTTTACTATAGAAATGCAATGAAAATCAAAGAGAAAAGGATTGTCAGTGGTTAGGAACTAATACAAACCTTATTGACAGACTATGGCTATTATGCATACAGTATTGCCCATAAATAAGTACACCCTAACCTTTTTCTACAACCTTATTGACAGACTATGGCTATTATGCATACAGTATTGCCCATAAATAAGTACACCCTACCACTTTTTAATAGAAAGTTAACTGTTTAATTTAATTTTCTTCTAAACCAAGCATAGCAGGATTCTCTTATTTCTAGTGGAATATTACACAATCAAAACTGATATTATCAGGTATTATTTATGACGAAACACTACAATGATGTAGAGTTTGGTCATGAATAATACCTGATAATATCCGTTTTGATTGTGTAATTATGTATTATTCATGACCGAACACTACAATGATGTAGAGTTTGGTCATGAATAATACCTGATAATATCTGTTCCACTAGAAATAATAGAATTCTGCTATGTTTGGTTTAGAAGAAAATTAAATTTCTATAAAATAGTGGTAGGGGTGTACTTATTTATGGGTGATACTATATATATATATATATAGGTATCCTGAATCATGACCTTTCACTGAGTATATGTAACATTTCAAAGAACTATTTGATATGTTTAAGAGTTCTAAAGAAGAATCTTCTGTCCTGAAAGTTGACATCTTAATCCCAGACATTTGTCATGTTTTGAAAGTCAAAAATCATTTAGTCTCAGAAATTTGCTGTCTAATCTTCCATAAATGTTCATGACTTGACTTAGGAAAAGCATTCATTCTTTTTTCTGCTTGAGAACAAAGTTTTCTCTATTTTCATCATAAAAGAGGACCAAATTCTTTTTTCACGTAAGACTTTTCAGGACATGAATACAGAAAGAAAATTTTTTAGTCATATTTTTACAGAATAAAATGACGAGAAAAAAAAACTTGAAAATTTACGCAGATTCATTTTTTTTTAAATTCCGAAAAATTCTAAAACGGCAAAAATGTTACTGAAAAAAAAAAGCATTTATTCAAAGTAACACTATACATAATCAGTTATTAAATTTTATACTATTGCCTTGAATGGAATTTAAATGTCACTGGAACATTTTATCTTTTCTGAGGCTTCAAAACCAAACATGAAGCCCACCTTTTTTTTCATTCAAAAATGTCATACTCTGTGCCCACTCCTTTTCACTTTCTTACAGGTATACCTTGAATAGAGTGGTTAATTCATTCCATAATGTTCAGTACTGTTCAAAACCACACTGTTCAATGTCTTGTTATAATTTGATGTGGTTTTTTTTTCAGCATATACTTAGTCACATTGATTTTTACAGCAATACCTTAACCGTACTACATCACCTGCACTATTCAAGGTATTACTGTATATATACTTAAATATACTTGAAATAGGCTTTTTTTGACAGCAGTTAACTGCGTCATTAAGCCAGCTTCAGTGTAGTTGGGCTGGATTTAAACTAATATGAAAAATGGTAGTTAAATTTGGTATGTCTGATATCAGAATAAAGATTATTTTTAAAAATATTAATATTCTCAGATGTGACCGTCTTTTCACTTAGACTGTTCCATGCGTTCTCTTGCCAAGAGGAAATATTTTCTAACACCAGTGGAGGTATGAATTTGTAGTTTATGGCTGTGTCCCCTGGTTTTACTGCAGATAGATGAAGTCAGCATTTTCTCATCAGGGCATTTTGAGCAATGAACATCAGTATCCACTCTATGTATGTTGTTCCAGATTCTATATATATAATAATAATAATACAAGTTTGATTGAAGATGATAGACAAGGAATGTTTTTTTTAAATTTTCTAGTTAACTTTTCTTATTTACGTACAAGAGAACGCATGTCCAGATCTAATGAATGTAAAAGATTATCCAAACTTTTGTGATCTAACTCTTTAAGCCATAATTTGGGCCATTATCAAGATCAGTTAAAAACTGTGGATGTTATTCATTTTAAAGTTTTTGAATATCTTTTAAATTCGGTGTTTACCATTTTTGTGTTATGATGATATCATGCACAAGGCGATATACAAGCGAAAAAATTATGCTAAATGTTCAAACGTTATGCTTTCTCCCTTTATTTTTTTCAGTTTGGGAGAGGTGGTGCTCGAGCAGTATTCTGATCTAGGAGCATTACCTTTGGTTTTTAATTTGTTCATTTAATTAGAAAGTATTTGTCTGAATTTTCTTCAAAGTCACATTAAGGGAAAGATTGGTTATGATAGAATAAGGCAGAGTATATCAATGAAGAATATATTAGAGAAAAGAAATCATAAAAGGAATCAGATATAGATATATAGTTATTAAATTTAGATATAGGATTTAATGAAATCTAATTTGATGTTAGATTTAAGCTTTAATCATGATAGGCTAAGCAGATCAAACTTAAATTGTCCTCGTGACTAAAGACTTGAGGGGGAAGAGACAAATGCCACAAGGACCGGAATACAGGAGTAGGGGTGGAGATCCCAAAAGTTTCTCGGGATGAATCTAATGCTAATGGTTATCGACCAGCTGGCCAAGATATCCTGTGCAACTTCTCCCAGGACGATACCTGAGCATGCCACAAACATCCCCAAAGGGCCGTGGTTCTCTGAACTTTGAGGCCATAGCGGTTTCGAAGAACAGATACTACACTTTGATCCTAGCCAAAGCCAAGATATACTGCACAACTTCTCCCAGGACGATACCCGAGCATGCCACAAGGACCCCCGAAGGGCCGTAATTCTCTGAACTTTGAGGCCATGGCGGTTTCAAAGAACAGATACTACACTTTGATCTTAGTCAAAAGGCCGCAAAGCAATCTATTGAAGACAAGGTGGGGATATCTTATTTAATGAGTCATGTACAAATAAACAACTTTGCAGTACGATTTGATTTTCGAGTTTGAGGATGTTGAGATTAGCTTATATATGATATATAGATATTATAGTAAACAAATGCTTTAAGAAGAATGTATCATCGTAAAAAAGATCATAATTTTGATTCCAGTTTTTATAGTGATCATAATAATGATGATGCATAACATAAAAAGTAGATATCATAACACTTCTTTATTAGTTATTTATCTGTGATTGCCCTAGATGGCAATTAAGTCAGCTCAGTCCGTTCACCCAACACACCTAATACCACTCCCCGTCATTGCACAGCTATGACTCAAGTGTAACACACTGAACTTAATCACAGATAAATACACCCAACAATAAGTTAACGATAACAACAAAAATCCTGCCCCCCACCCCACCCCCGGTAGTTCTGCTTCTCTGCGTTTCATTTATTTCTTTGCTCTGTTTCCCCTTTGCATTCTGGCCCCTAAACGTCCCAGATTAGAGTAACCACCCGCTTGAACTGATTTGCTCTCAGAGTGTTGAGAAGGCATTGATCTTGACTGTCATTAATGATATTTGGCATT
Source organism: Architeuthis dux (assembly GCA_006491835.1). Classification (NCBI taxonomy): domain Eukaryota; kingdom Metazoa; phylum Mollusca; class Cephalopoda; order Oegopsida; family Architeuthidae; genus Architeuthis; species Architeuthis dux. Next base: position 509,160 of record VCCN01002231.1, on the reverse strand, counting down.
AATTACAAGGTCTTTAGGGGGAAATCTATCCGAGTTTCATTAATCATAATTCTTTTAAGGTGGCAGAGTTCAAACTGTGATATATAATTATGAACAGGGGGAGGTAGGAATGAACACTGAACAGTCTTCATGCTTCGTTAGGCAAAGGGGGGTAACTGAGTCAGACTATTTGCTAGTCCCTTGGTATCAAGTCAGAGATTCTTTTTAGATATTTGATTGTTCTTACTTAACCCAGTGGGGTTTTTATAAATTACTTTTTCTGCTATTTGCTTTTGTTCTGAACCGATAAATAAGTAGTTATTGACTATTATTTGATTGATGAAAGAATAGAATGAGTTTTACAAAAGAGAAATTAAAAAGAAATAAAAATATTAAGTGAGACGTAATAAATTTTATTTTGTTTTACTTTCAGTGGTGCATGTGGCCTAATAGTTAATGGTACAGGGAATAGAATTGTTGAACCTTTTGGGAAAGGCATGAATCCCCTTATCCCTCTAGGTACGGGTAAATAGCAGGGCAGTTAGAGGCCTTGTAAGGCAGTCTGTCTTGGGTGTCGGGCTAGTATTGAAGGGAGTGTGTGTGCAAAATTTCAAGTTTCTGCTATGAACGGTCAGAGCTGGGCAAAGATACATAGATAGATGCATATAAATGTCAGAACACATGAATAACCTAAACCCAGCAATAAACCAGTGTTGTGGGTAGCAGTGATTAAAATCTGAAAATTCTTTCAGAGTCAGTGGCAAATATACTGTTTGGACCAACCCATGCATCGGTTGGTCCAAAAAGTATATTTGCCACTATTTTTTTCAATTTGCTATCATTTTCTGATTTGCACTACTGAAAAAACAAATGGGTTGTACACCTTGAGAAGGCTGTAGAATGGAACGGTTGAAATGTTGCGGCAATAAAAAATCAACAAAAAGACTGAGATCAATAGTCTAAACAGCTCTTGGAAAGATAATGACTGATCTCAAAATTATAGAGGGTATCTTAAAATCATGAATCCATCTGTTATTCCCCCAGCTATGGGGAAAATAACAGGGCAAACTGTCTCTCTAGCCTTGGTTGGCAACCAGTCTATGAGAAGGACAACTCTGAATTCAAAACCAGGAGTAGAATCCACTTCCTCCAGCCCCAGCTATAGGTAAAAAAAAAAAAAGCATAAAAGTGAGGTGTGGGACTTGCAATCCCATCCTGTAAAAAAAAACACTAAAGATGATCAGTATGCAAGCTGAAGGACCAATCGGAGTCAGGATCTTAAAGTATATCCTATAGAATATGAAAAACTGTTTTCCGGTGTGAAATAAATTGCCTGAGCCTCAGCTGCTCAAAACATTCTATTATTTCAGTTAGTTGTTGCCATGTTTCAGATTTCAAAGCTGGAGGAAGTGAGGGGAAACAGAAGCAATAATAACTGTGGGATATTGTGTTCCTACACAGTGGCAGAAGAAGGAGGGTCTAAGCGGGATCCAATTGATTGATGGTCTGTTGAGGCAACCTGCAATTAGGTGGCAAATCTGGCAATTAGTTGCTGTTTTAATTGCAGGAATCTGTGTGACTCTTTCTGTCAATGTCATCAATCTCTTCTAGCATCTCTTCCACACCCAGCATCTGTCAGTGTCCAGATCTCTGGGAACAGAAAAAGTCAATCAATGCAGATTTGCAACACATTGTTGGAAAATTGTCAACCTGTTTGTTAAGTGCTTGCCCTTGAGATTATCAAATAGGGATTGTATGAACACAAACACGAGTACTTTCTTTTTCCTTCTCACTTCTGTACTTAGCCTTTCATATTTTGATAGCGTATATCTTTGTCTTCAAATACATCTCACTACCGACTGAGTAACCCCGTGGGAGAGTGTCTGTTCACACTTTTGCAATAACATCTAGAGAACTAGTTACATGGCCTTTATGTAATTTGGCAACCGGTCAGAGGGGAACTTTCTGCACACTCTCCTGTGGAGTTGCTAAGTTGGCAGTGAGATGTCATTGAGTGAGCTTGTGTACTGTGTGACCGTCATATTCACAATGACTGAGCGAGTCATTCTTCATGCCTCATCCAGGGTTTTTTTGGCAAAACCTTGTACCACCACTCACTGTCACTACCCACCCCCCTTCCTACAGTCCAGATTTGACACCCTGCGACTTCTGGCTTTTCGCATAAAGATACAGTTTTCAGATCATGGATGAGATTAAAGAGAATACGATGAGGCAGCTAATGGCAAACCTGAAAGAGGACTTTGCAGACTGTTTTTAAAAGTGGAAGGGATGCTGGGATAAGTGTGTGAGATCCAAAAGAGGACTAAGATGCCATTGCTCTAGTTAGGCTATTTTTTCATTATTTTTAAATGGCTAGATACTTTCTGGACAGACCTTGTGTATCTGTGTGTGTGTGTGTGTGTGTGTGTGTGTATATATATATATATACACATTTATTAATCACCCACAGCACTGGTTTATTGCTGGGTTTAGGTTATTCAGGTGTTCTCACATTTATATGTATCTATGTATCCGGACTTCGCTAAGCCCTAACCATTCATAGTAGAAACTTTTAGAAATTTTGTGCACACACTCCCATCAATGAGTAGAGAAAATGTTTTGTTTTTTTGAAAATTCCCCTCCCGCCAATAGGTTTTTAGACAGGGGTTCAATATGCAATGCAAGTTTATGCTAAATTGGTCACTAATTTGTGCCCGCTTGTGCTTTGAAGATTCAGTGATCACAGCCCAACAAAACGCGAGAGAAGTAAGTAATTCAATGATCACCCTTTTTTCCAACTTTTTAATTGATCACCCCCAACAAGGGTGGCGATGATTTATAATTTCCCTTGGAATGCTAATTCTATGTGGATCTGATACTTGATGAGGAAGAAAATCAAGGTACAATACCATATGAGTTTATTGTACAAGAAGGATCTGAGATTCCTACTCAATTGATCACCCCTAACACAGCATATATGGGTGGCAGTGATTCATAATTTCCCTTGGAATGCTAGTTGCACTGATTATTTTATAAATCAGCACACTCCAACTTATGTCGTTTAACACAGCTGTTGAATTAACTCACTAAAAGATGTCACTATTATAAAATCACAATTGAATTTGATAATTAAATGATAAAATATTTGATATTTTGGGCCTTTTGGCTAAGATCAAAGTGTAGTATCTGTTCTTCGAAACCGCCATGGCCTCGAAGTTCAGAGAACCACGGCCCTTCGGAGATCCTTGTGGCATGCTCGGGTATTGTCCTGGGAGAAGTTGCGCAGGATATCTTGGCTGTGGCTAGGATCAAGGTGGAGTATCTATACTTCGAAACCACCATGACTTCGAAGTTCAGAGAACCACGGCCCCTCGGGTCCTTGTGGCTTGCTCGGGTATTGTCCTGGGAGAAGCTGCACAGGATATCTTGGCCAGCTGGTCAAGAGGCGATAACCATAGCATGCTCAGGATTCGTCCTGAGAAGCTTTTGGGATCTCCCCCACCCCCCTTATCCCGGTCCTTGTGGCATTTGTCTCAGTGACAGGGATTTGGGATTCTTCCCCCTCAAGTCTTTAGTCACGGGGACATTCAATCGATCTATTTGATATTTCACAAAAGTCCTTTACTTCATTGGCAGGCTATATACTGTGATGGATTTACTGAAGCCATTTTAAACTGAAACTTACATATATTAGACACCAGTTAACTGTGTCATTGGCTGTGAGTGCCAATTCACTCGTATCTTGAGTTTTATGTCACGTAACTTGAAGGTAGGTAATATATAAATAGTCCAGAAAGGATTTGTTGAATAAAACCTAATTAATCTCTTAAAGGGATTTGCTTTTATCTGGGTCAATATTAATCTTTCATCATAAAATGGATTTTGTTATCTCAGGTTCATCATGGATCCCTCAGCTCACGAAGGTTTATAGGATCGATTTTGGTTAGTGATCTTTTGATGTCTGAAAAAAATCCTTGATGATGTTTTTTTTTTAATGTTGCAAGACAATATTTTATAATGAGA
>VCCN01002231.1:446778-463104 GCA_006491835.1 Architeuthis dux | reverse complement strand
TTCATAAATATACTTCTGATTTGTCTTAAATTTATTTGTACACACACAAACCAAAGGGTTAATTTGAAATTATTGCAAAAGATCCACCGCTGACTCCTCTACTCTCACGTCCATATTTAGGCATGAATATAATGTGGCTCTCTATGTCGACAGTATGAAACCAAATGATGGATAATTTCATATCCGACAGGATATGATGATTATAAAGACATTTGTTAATACATTGTCACACAGTGACATTGTCTTTATAAATATCATATACTGTCGACATAAAGAACCACATTATATTCGTGCCTAAATATGGACGTGAGAGTAGAGGAGCCAGCAAAGTGTAGGATTAAAAGACTCCTGCATGAGAACAAAAGGATCCACTGAAATAGTTTTCTGTTTAATACTTGTGCAATCTGCACTATATACTTATAAGTATATTGCATAATATAGGTGTATTTTACCATATAGTCAAGTTTGGTTTTTAGTAACATTGAACAAAAAAATGTTTTTTGAGGTTTAACAATTAGTGTGTCCCCGAGCTTGACTATATGGTAAAATACACCTATAGTTAAAATAGCAGGTACAGTGTTTTAAGGCAATTCTGACATTTCCAGTTTCAAAATGGTTGCCGCTCTAGCGCTGATGGCGAATTAAAGTCAAAGAAGCAGATAACAATTTCAACATTTTTTAAATTCAAAATGACTGAAGGACGCATTAATTTACCAGAAAAAAAGAAATGCTGTACCTAAACGTGGCAGGCCTGCTGCGCCTACGTCTATTGTCCCATTGAAAGTAACAAGAGATTTTTTGGAAATTACATTCAGGGAGTTGAAACACTAACCCCTACTAAGCCTAACACTAAAAAATGCCATTCTGAGGAATCTTGTCGTTTGCCTCTTTGACTTTAAATTTGCCACTCGGCCGCTGGAGCGGCGGCCATTTTGAAACGGGAAAGGTAACAAGAGTCGTATTTATTTTTGCATATTTTTACACTAAGTTTTTATTTGATATCTGGTTAGTATTTTGTTGTAAACTGACCGAGAGGTGCCCTCACAATAACCGTGACAATTTTGAACGCTAAACTACGAGATGGTCATGGTTCGACTTCGATCACAGCAAAAAGACTACCACAACCGAGTTTCGTTTTTGGTTGGTCAATAATACAATACAATGAGACCATGGAAAGTAAATTGAACCAAATTTACTACAGTAATAGCTGGGAGTGCTAGGGTCAAGTATGTACCTACCAGAACCAGAACCTACTTCCCAAATACGTTTCAAGTGAAGTAATCAAATTACTTCGCTTAAAAAAAAAATGGATTTTAACGATTAACAAATAAAATAAATAAACTATTTGCTGAAACATTTCATTAATTGATCATTTTCCATTTTATTTTTACTAAGTTGATTAGTCAAAAATCGTTAGGGTCTAAGACGTCAGACACAGAAAAGAAACCTCACCCGCAGAAGGGCTTATTACCAGAATATAAATTGGTCTGTGCTAATTTGAGGTAAGCATTATTGAAATGTTTCTAGGTGTACAAGTTTAGTAAATTAAGAACTTCCCTTTCCAGGGCCGTCGGAACCAGGGGGCTGAAGGGGCTTCAGCTCCCCCAATAATTTGCTAATATGATGTATTCCTTATTTTTTTTTCGAAAAATGACAATTATCCCCTTCAATTATTTTTTGCTAGTTCACAGGTGTATAATAGACCTATGCCGATTCAGTGGATGACTTGAAAAATACATTGATTTTCTGAAAGATTTTGAAGCCCTATTTTCATAATTATATCCATCAATTAAACAGTGCACTTTTTACAATAGGGGTGTTTTCAAGCCATCTAAAAAAGGGTGTGGTGTAAAAAAAAAGTTTTCCACTTTGCTCGCAGCCGCCCCCTATGAATTCTGTTCCGACGGCCTTGCCTTCTTACTTGTCAAAATAACACGTGCGTGAGTGTGTACATAGGTAACTTAACTTGACATCTATAAAGGTGCCTGTTTAGCTGTCACTGACATTTTTTACGTTCTGTTTTAAAAGATTAAATAAATAAATGCTTATTGCATGTCATTCTCCTAATTATCGAAACTAAACCCGCAGGCTGCAGCGCCCCCCCATTGCACTTAAAAGGGCAGCTTCAGTTCCTTATAATTCCCAGAAGGGGAGGGACAAGGAAGCTAGACAATTTCTGACACTACCCACGCGTACGCTTGTGTGTGTCCACACTAAACTCAACCTTGGGTCACATTCTGCCCTTGTGGGGAATGTGGATAAATAAATACCATATCCTTTGGTTTTAACGTCAGTTTTACAGCCAGATTCTTTTTTTTAAATCCCCGTAAAAATAATTGCAAACACCCGGAGATGGAATTGAACACACTATGAAATGGAATATAAAAATATTCTGAATAAATAAATTTTTTAATCAACTGAAATATAAAAAAAAAAAAGAATTAAAACGGAAATGTATCTACCCAGATATTTCCAAACTTTTTGTTCCTAGAGAAAAGTAAAAAGTCCTGCTCAACAGCTGATCAAGCCAAAACAAATTGAACGCTGTGCTCAACAGTTGTATTACCAACCACGTGCTTCTTCACAACACAACTTTATTTCCTCCCTTTGAATAAGAGTTCTGCTTGGCGCCATCTGACGTAAACCGGAATGACTTCCGTTTTTTTCAAAAATAGAGGTGGAATGTTTTCATTGGTTGATAGTGACGTCAAACTTCAAACTTTGGCAAATGACCTCATTGATATTTCTGTTACTTTCTGCTTAGCTTTCGCATATATCACTTCAAAGTGAATTATTAGCGATTGAATATATTTTCATTATAAAAAAAAAATGGTTATGATCTTTCGTGTTTGTTACAATTTGCGATTGGCAGATTGTTGTAAAATTTGTCATGAACTGAAAAAATGAAACATATGGAGTTTTGCTGGAAAAAAAAACCAAGCAAACACGTACTTTAAAAATTAAAAGAAATTATGTAGTTAAGTTATTTATTATATGTAAATTTATCTGCAAAGGTCTGTTTTTAAAAAATAAAAACGAATAAAATATACGCTTCAAGTTCATGGCCATATTTTTTTTAATTAGTAAATAATAAACGAGCAACAATTCAAAAAATAATTAAAAAATTTGAAAATTGATTTTTCTCTCGTAAGATAGTAATTGATTAATTAAAAAGGTCAAAAACGCATTTTTTAAAAATCCTTCAAATTTTGGAACGTAAATATTAGGAAAATGAGAAATAGATTTATTTTACCGTTAAAATTGAAATAAATAATTTATTTAACATTAGCAAAAACCGATGTTAAATTAAACGAAACATTTAAAATGTTAATTTTTTTTTTGTAAGACTGGAAAATCGTTCTCAAAATTTTAAATGTTTCGTTTCATTTCAATATCGTTTTTTAAAAAAAATAATTTAAACTTTGATTACCACAAGTAAGAGAGATAGTCTATCTCTAATATCTTGTGATAATCAAAGTTTATTTTCATAAATTAGGGGGGGGCTGCTGATACGTGAGTGCAGAGGTTAACACATAAATAAAATTGAAAAATAAACAATGCAACTCAAAATATATATATTTTTTTTCTTTTTAATTTATGGGTACCCTTCTCTCTCGGTCACCTTTTTCTAAATGACGTCAAAGATACCAGGTTTTAAAAAAATATATATATAATAAAGTATTGATAAAAACGAACCCGATCACAATGATAGCGATTTAATAAATAATAGGTCAAATATGTGTGAACAAGCAATGTCCTGTTACTTCGACTAGAAAATCCGACAATATGAATGAAAATGTAACTACATGCTTTTTTGAAAAAGGAAAAAAGAAGCCCCCTTTGGAAGGGAAACTCAGGTGTAGCAGAAGTCTCACTAAGAACGGCTACCTGATGCAGCAGGCGAGAGAAAACACATACCCATACATACAAAAAGGAACTAAGTACTTCTACTAAGTAATAATAGTGGTCGTGGGGTTAGTTATGCTACTACTGCTGATAGATGACTATGAAGTGACTACCTGATGTATTTGAGTAGCAGTTTTTTTTACATACAGACAGAAAGAGATAGCCGCTCTTGGCAGGCAGGATTTTTACTCAATCTCCTCTTTATTTAATTAAAAAAAACAACACTACTAGTTTTTACTCTTGCTTCGGTCCTCTTTGACACAAGGACGGACTAAAACTGGACATTTGGACCCTAGTGGCAGGTACGTACGGTCTGAGTAGAGGCTTATCATTTTCAATTGTATATTAATTAAATAAGCATACATACGGCATCGCTTTTGGTATGGTCTCTCTCACATGATGACCACTTCATTTTCGTTAATAATTATTCAAGCAAGTCTATTTTAAAGTGTGGTGTGTATGTTATTCTTATATTTTAGATGGTTGCTGTTGGTACGAGATGCCAATATTAATCTCATTTTTTATGTTTCATATTGCGAATTGAATATGTTATTTAAAACTTTTGACAGCACTAAAAAAAGCATTTTTGCACTATGGAGCTTGGGTAAAAATAGATTTTCATATTAAAACATTACATAAGTATTCAAGGACCGTCGTGAACATTTATTTATTTGCAAAAATAAATCAATAATCTAATATGAATTTTCGAAATGATATTCCGTTAGTCTACCAAAAAGAGAGAGAGCACTTCTTCATCCACTTTTCCAAGTCGCAGAAAACATAGAAAAGATTAGAGAAAAACTAAATTTCTTTGAAAAAATCGCCTAGAAATGAGACTATTTTTCTGTTTGATTAATCAATTCTTTTAAGACCAGATTATCACGTGCTCAAACACACCTCTCTTGCTTAAATTAAGTTTAAGTGTTTTTTAAAAAAAAAGGAGATATACGATTGTCTGTCATTCATTAAATAAATAGCTTATTTCGTAATTTTGGCCATTATTAAATGAGTTATGATTTGGGTTTTTTTATTTTTTAAATGTTCAAAATTGTTTTCTATTATCGAGCTGAATAAAAAAACGAGTTATGCTGTCTGTTGAAAGTTTTAAATAAGAATTTGCAATATGAAGCATGGTAAAAAAAAAATCGTGTTGCACTTTTAGACAGTGACAACTGAGTGGAACCTTCTAAAATTAAAAACACTTTGATGTTTGTTCAAAGACGTTGTTTTGTTGTTGTCAATTCAGTTTCTAAAAATGTTTTTGTTTGCATCTAATTTTGTTGTCTTCTACGTTTAGCGCAGTTACTATTATTGACAAGTTGTCTTATTTGCATATTGTATGTCACGAGCATTGCAATGATGTAACTATATTTATTTAGGTAATCCTGTAACATATTTATTAATAAATACAAGACTTTCTATTTTATATACAGTAGTATGCTTTGTTGTTGCAGTGAATGCAATTAATAATGCCCATATACTTTGACATTCTTGATGTTTTAAAGCCTATAATTTAAGCAATTGCATATAGGTTAAACTAACATTATCATTTTTATGTAGTATTTATTAATTATTATTTTTTACTATATACAGTGATATACACTATTTAATCTTTATAACTGACAATATTGTGAATTAATATAAAGAGTCTGGAGACATTTAACAATGTTTAAGACTTGAATTAAACAACTCTTTTGATGATTTTGGTTTTAACTAAAAATAAAAACCTATGCGTGAGATTGTCTTAATTTTTAAGAATTTCACAGTAGTTCAAGTTGTTTATGATGTGATGGTTATGTGTATTTTTAAAGAATTCTTGTATGTTAATAAATTACGATCATACATTTTTAAAAAGCATAGTTTATTAAATGCTGTCTTGTCTTCTCAATGTGTAGTTCTTAAAGTATTTATTTACCTAAATATCCAAAATAAAACGTTTATGTGTATAGAGTCTACAGGTGCACTAAAACTCAGTTATTAATGATAATTAACTGTTCATTTCGGTTTCTTTATAGAAGATGTAAACAACACATATTTACAAAAAATACCACTCGTTTGAAAGTAAATAATTGACTATAATGTATTTGTTAGTTTTAACTTTTAACCAGTTATTTGTTACCATGCCTCATCATAAAATTAATCCTCACAAGATCGTTAGAGGTCGTCGTCCTTATCATATGCAGATTTTAAGAACAGATGACTAAGTTAAATTGACATTAGCATTTTTTATAAATATTGTTCTCCTTTCTAACGTTCGTTTTACAAGGTGGTTTTCGTGGCCAAACATTGAACCCCCCCCCCCTTCACGATGTGTCATGAGTTGTTTTATAGTTTATTAGAACTTACTCATTTCCGACAGTGAGTGTTTTCTGTTCCTCAAGATTAATTTATGTACATAAAGGATAATTTTCCCCGTGGATTTAAAAAGAAAAATACTGTTAATGTTGTCAAAATTATAAATACGAGATTTTCGTAATATGAGGTTAGGGAAAAAATACATGCTCCATTTTAATCTATTGGAATGCGATGCATAACGTCTTCTGACGCAACAGTGTGTTGAATTGAGATACTTTGAATAATGAGATGTTATATGTATTTTTTGGTTCTTAATCCCATTTCCCCCTCCTTCACTGACAGACTCTTTCGACCTGGACGTTACATAGGGTTTAGTTTATTCTTTTCCCGTCAAAATTTAACTTTTGTCACTCATTGATAAACTGGTTATCCTATTAAACAATAGAAGTATCGGAGTCAGAGAAAAGTCTAAGTGACCAGTAGCCAACTATGGAAGCCCATTTCAACATAATCATAATAAAATAGACTCAATTGCTTCTCTTATCTGAGGGTTGTTTCTAAAAGAAAAAAAAATCAACTGGTGCTGTATGTCTTCACTCATAATTTTAAAATTGATGGTTTAACATTTTAGTAATTTAAATTTGATTTAAAATGCATTAGTTTTCAACTGTACGAAACACCAATGTTTCGTAATCCGTTCATATTGATTATTACATACATGTATGTACATGTACGTTCTGAATCTGATCACATGTAAACAATAGACATTAATAAAGAAAATTAACACTAAAATGATAACTAATTAATGATAATTTCTTTGGTAATTATCGGGAAAAATTCCGTTTATTATAATGATTATTAGAAATTATTAATTTTATTGGCTCCCATAAAGTGAAAATGGATCCGTGAAACGCGTTATCCGATTTCAGTACGATGGAGATTCACACGTTCAAATCGTAAATCCAAGTAGGTGGGAACAATTTGGCTCCTTTTACTTAATTCTTGCCAATATTATGTATATTATATGTATTCATTTATTCAGTCCATCACTAATGACCATGTTTGGTTTATAACTGTTCCCTATGAATTTAATTTTTAAATTAAAAAAACTTTAAAAAGTACTAAACGCACTAAAAAAAAGGTCAAGTTTCGTTTTTACAAAATTACGAAAAAATGTTTTTTCTATGCGATATGAACTGCTTTGGCTGTTTCTGACCTTAATTTCTTTGGGAAATCTTTCGTTTTTGAGAAAAAGTAACTTTTATAGGGTAAGCGAGTGAATTGGCTCTAAATTGGGGGATCAATTTACAATGTATGCGTAATGTAAAACTGGACCCTGACTTTGTGTCCATCTTTGCGACACCTGATGTTCAATTTACAATGGAAATATCTGCTAAATTGGACAGTCACATTCGGGTTTTTTTTCTTCTCTGCTTTTCAGATTTTATCATTTTTAATGATTGGATACTTTTACACATAACTGGGTTTTACCTTGTAAGACTTATTGTGTAGTTTCGATGTATTAAAAAAAAATGAACCCCAAACTAACATTAACAACCTTGACAAATTAAGAGGGGGGGAGATGATACATCTTTAAAAATGTCACAAGAAGTTGAATTTCTTGCTTTGCTTGCCTGTTGAACAATTTACGACAAGTTATAAACAAACAGTATCAATATTAGCTTAATACTGACTTTTACACTTTTATTGCTGCAAAAAAGTTTTTCCTGAAGACTTCGACAATCAAAAAGTCAATAAAATCTTTAGTAAAAACTGTCGATAGTTTTTCATAAGATTTTAGTGCTTAAACTTCAAAAGCCAAAAGAAAGGCTTATTTATTTCAATGAAGGCTGATTTTAAAAAAGAAAAAAAAAAACATTTTACAATTTATTATCAAGATGTTTGAAATATTTTAAATAATTCAATGTTTACTTTTCTTCAGTGAACTTGAGTCTGTGAAAAAAGTTTTGACAACTACCCACATCATTTTTTTAATTAAATTTGACTAGTTTTTACCTTCATCCTAATTTTAAAAGGTAAAATCTAGTCAAAAGTGTTAAAATACTTCATCCAATAACAATAAAGATTGGTCTACTCACATGTTTTATTCTTTCGTTTTCTTTTTAATCGAATGAATAAACTAATTCTTGAATCTTCAATATGGTTCAGATTCTTATAAATATCTTTTGACAATCTTTTTTAAGGTCGTAGCTAACATTAAAATATGTATTTTAATAGACTAAGTTACCTGCTTAATTTTTTCTAGGGATAAGAATAATAAACCATTGTTAAATCTTTTTTTTAATTTCCCATATTTGTTACATTTTACTAAAAAATCCAAATTATTTAAGAAAAAAAGGTATTTAAAAACAAAACGATATTTGCTTTTTTGTTTTGTTTTTAAATACCTCTTTGTTTTCTTAAAAAATTTGGATTTTTAGTGAAATTATTCAAAAACTAATTTTATTTTAGTTTTCAGAAGTGAGCAAAAAACAATACAATTTTCTTTTTTTTAGAAGTCATTAATCCTTACCTTGTTAGTTGTTACATAATATAACGATCATATTCAATGTCTAGCTTTATTCAATCCAAGTGATTATATAATTCTTTTTATTTACTGTTTTCCTAGAAGTAAATATGTGAAAGAAAGAAGAAATTACTGTGAGGTTATTTTTAAACCTTTTTTTTTCCAAGGTCGGAAAAAACCCTCGTTGAATAATTTCAAAAGCGATAAATTAACTAAGTTTGAAAATAGTCTATTAATCTCTACCGGAACAGATGTAATTAATTTAAAAGATACATGATTACGCCACCGACCGTAAATAAGGTCTTTGATCATTGTGTAAACATGATTGTTATGATAATGTGTGCTCTTCTATATTACAAATAGAGTACTTTTTTTTCACACTTAAGTAAATGTCCTAAATAATCTATTTGTTCAAATGATTCTTCGGACGATTGAACTCCTTTATTCTTGTTATTTGTGTTGTAAACACGACGTTTTAGCCGATCCATTCTTCGGCCTTCACCTTCTGTTTAACACATCACACTCGGATTTTACACCTGAAGAAGGCCGAAGAATGGATCGGCCGAAACGTCGTGTTTACAACACAAATAACAAGAGAGGCAGTTCAATCGTCCGAAGAACCATTTGAATATTAATGACCCTTTCTCAAAACTATAGAAAATATTACTATTTGTCTTCAGTACTGTTTACAATAAGGTAATGATGATAAATCATGTGACTGAAATCTTGACGTCTGTGTGTGTGTATGCGTGCATCTGGACTGGTTATTTTGTAGTAATAGTAAATGATCTTACGTGTTCTCCCATTCATATTTCCTGAAAGACAATTGTTCGGTTTTTGTTTTATTTAAAAATGTTATCGCAACCTTTAAAATTAATTAAAGCCTGAAATGATGTAATACTTTTTTGCGTTGTCTCATATCGCGAACAGCATTTAACGAATATTTTAATTTTTGTGATCAACAAGTGTTGGGAATTAACAGGAGGGTTTTATTTACTTCGTTTTAAATGACATGTTCATGATAATTTCACAATAAATTCCTTAAACCTAATAAGATTAGTACCCACCCTTGTCCTGATTAACGGTCATATGCTGAATTTAAAAATCAAATTCTTCTGTTCTTCTCCTTTCCCTCCCATGGAAAACTAATCTGTTGATTTTTAGCTTCAATATTGAGGATATTTTCAGCTGAATCCATCAATGAATTGAATTATATATAGAGACATATGTGTTTAAAATGTTGGAGGGATCATTTTTTTGTCATTTGATTCATTAAACGAATGATAATCTACCGCCACTACTGCCCCTTTCTTATTCTATTCTTAAGTGTTGGGATCACGAATTTTAGTTTTGTGTAGACAGTGTCATTGTCAAATCTTTGAATCATGAACAACTGGTAGGTTATTATTAATATTCAGTATTCTTTTTAAAATTTTTATATGCAGTGTTTCAAAACAAAAGTCTATTAGATTATCAATTTGGTTTCTAAGCTGTAGTTAAAGTACAAACCTTGTCAGATGGAAAGCAAAAGAAATAAGACGAAAGACCTTTTAACGGTAGTAGTTTTGAAAAACCGGATTACCGTATTTTCTCGTAATACGAGAAATTTAATATAAAAAATTAGGGTCAAAATTGGGGTGTAACATTATACTCTAGTGTAAAAAATGATAACATGTATACATTAGTGATTTTTAGCTACAAAAAGTGGGGTCGCATTTATTCAAGATCGCATGTTACTCTCTACTCTAGAAAATACGGTAATTCAAAAAATATCATCCCTTATGGCGGGAAATGTCAGGTGTCGTTTTATCATGTTTGTTGGTTAAAAAGTGGTTATTTTCGCATTAATATTAACTTTATTGTATTTACTGGTCTGTTATCATTATCTATTTTTCAGTGGATCAGTCGGTGTAGTTGTGATTTTTAAAAAAATTGTTTTAGTATATTATTTGTTAATCTAGAGTTTTTAGCCATTACGATGATGAGGGCACCATTTTACCTTTTTTCCGTCTTTAAAAAAACAGGATTCTGACTTGATTTCCCATTATTACCATAACAAATCAATTCATTCACTAGTTTTTAAAAACAAATTAATTTTATCTTGCTTCTTCTATTTACGATTGTAAAAAATCACCCGAAACAAATTTTACACGACGTGTTGGGTATCATCAGCTGTTACTTCTCAAACGAATTTACAGTATTTTTTTTGGTTCAATTCGAATATTTTGTCTCCTGAAAAGGATGTACAAAATTTCAGATGTGGGAACTTTGATATTATTGGCACTACTATAGTAGTCTGGTCCCTAACCCTAACTCTTCTCGTAGAAATGCATCAATTATCTACTTGAAACTTGAGTGCGGGTAAGGGTTTTCAACCTTAAAATATATTAAATTAGTTTGTTTCTTCTTTGACTTAAAATGAATTGGGTTTTTTTTGTACAACAACTGTGGTTTAATGACATATCATATATTAAGCTGATACTACACTTTACTCTTAGCCAAAAGGACGATAAGCCGCATTTCGAATGGGGCCACAGAATTACGATTGTGCCCCTTCTTCGAGACCCTTTAAAGATCTGGTGTAAACATCCAAAAGTTTTACCCCCCCCCCCACTACCACCACAGCAAGTGTCATTAAATCCTCTCAAAAGATCAGAACTCCTGTGTGTGGTCCTGGAACAAAAACGGTGCTTTGATTATGAAGAAACGATTGACTTTTTTTCTTCCAATTACTAATTAGAAAAAATTTTTATCGCATTATCTGGAAAATCTAATTAGTAATTAGATAAATCAATCTTTATTATTATTGGATGAAGTATTGTAACACACCCACCACTGTTTCTATGGCAATGAACTGTAACGATTGGTAAAAGCAGCTAGGCGTAAACTAGTCTCCCTCTGGCAATGAGGGTGTGAGTTCGATTCTCACTGAAGGCTTACTCTTTATTTCCGATTGAGTTGTTATTCGTTGCCATAGAAACAGTGGCCCGAATTAATAAGTTGTATAAAAACAACTAAAATTAGGATGAAGGTAAAAACTAGTCAAATTTAATAAAAAAGTAGTAATTAGATATTTTCTATAGTTTTGAGAAGGGTCATTAATATTCAAATGGTTCTTCGGATGATTGAACTCCTTGTTATTTGTGTTGAAAACACAACATTTTGGCCAATCCATTCTTCAGCCTTCTTCAGATGTAAAATCCGAGTGTGATGGGTTAAACAGAAGTTATGTTTAAAGGGGGCTAGCACATGTCCCGGGTGTTTCTGCCGTCAAGACAAAGACATAGAAACACCCGGGCCATGTGCTATAAGGGCTAGAACCCTTTAAACATAACTTCTGTTTAACCCATCACACTCGGATTTTACGTCCGCAGAACCAGTTGAATAGTAATTAGATGTTCAAGATGTAACTGTGTGTCAGATGTATAAAGGACCTGTAGTATTAATTCACTTTGAATAATTTTAATTCAAAGAGTAGCCTGTGTTGTGTAGATAAAGTAGGATTGTACCAAATGTGCATCCAGAGGTATTTTGTGTGCATCTTAGGCAGTGTTGCCAACTCAAAAGATATTTTTGTGCTAGTTTGACTGCCAAAAAGCACTAGATTTTTTTAAATAGCCAAACAGGCCAAAAACCACCAAAAGGATGCTAAAAGTGGTCTTAAATGGCTAAAATGTTTTAGGTGCAAATGTGCTAATTTAGCACTTTTTGCACTGCCAAAACAAGAAACGCGCTATTAGCAACACTGATCTTAGGTGTTAGACTGATTGCCAGGAGGGTGAGGGCATTTTTTGTTCAGTGTATAACTTTTTGACGAAGTAAAAAAAATTAGTTGATCATTGACTATTTTCTCTATCGTCTATGCAGTTTGTTCACCTGTGTAACCCTTCCATTGCCCTGTGGTTGGATTGGCCCCAATCTTCTTGTGTACACAAGTTCTTAAATAATCTGTGCGTGTGCCTACCCCAATCCATGCCACGTTTTTAATCACTAAAATCTTAGTTTACTAACGCAGCAAATAAAAATTTGAATTCAAAAATGTTATATTATTACAAACGCTTCAGACATCAGATACATGGTATAATATTTGGTAGAAGTTAGGTAGTGTGGTCCTTTTCTACAGAACTAGTATCATTGCTTTATTTTTGCATCTTGTACTCCATCGACTGTGGTCCCGTATTACTTAACCCTAATGTTGTACAACAGGAATCCCAGCAATATTGTGGGCTATTAATAGGCCTGTAGCAGGGACAGCCAATAAGTAACTTAGAATTCATTTTCATTGAAAAACCTTCAGTTCTTATAAAATAAATTACTGCTTGTAATTTGGGACCACGTTCTAATGATTAAAAGCATTTATTTTACACAAATATTTAATTATTAACATAATCACTTGTCAATGCACGTAATTCAGTGGTAATTAATCACAGAGATTGAACAACATACAATGAAACTTTCAAATCCAAATTCAGCTAATAAATACAAGTCGGGCTAAAGACTTATTGATGTCTGATATATATTAAATAATTCAATATTTACTTTTTCTTCAGTGAACTTGAGTCTATGAAAAAATGTTTTGACAACTACTCACATCACCTTTTATTATATTTGACTAGTATTTACCTTCATCCTAATTTTAGAAGGTAAAAACTATTAAAATTTAATTTTAAAAAAGTGAATGAAAATTTCCTGCTAATAAATACGAGTCAGGCTACAGACTTATTGAATCCACCTTTGTATAGTCATGAATCATGAGGGTAATGTCATCGTTTAAAAATGCTGAGAAAGTGAACCAGGTAGAGTATAAAATTAGCACCTTTAATCTTCTGTACAATGTTTGAGTAGATTGTAATCTTGCAAGAAAGAGAAGCATAGAAACTGTTCTCTCTCCTTGTAATATCTGAATATATTTGTGTGTGACAGGAGCAGTGAAGAGAAACTAATGTAAAGGAGGTTTTTCTTCTTCCTAACTATCTTGAAACAATTATACGCAAACATATCATCGTCACTCTAGCATATATATTTCTGCAATTAAAGTATATGATTTTGTTACCTATGGAATATGTGTTATATTAACTGTAATAACATGCACAGGTAAATGAAACTAATATATCTTTTATTATTCTTCTTCTTATTATTATTGATTACTTTTTCTATCTGTCTAATGCTACTATATCTTAATTTTTAGGCTTCAGACTTGTGAGAGAGGAGTAATGATTGAATGACAATTATAGTTAAAGTTGAAGCCCTTTTGCTCCCATTCAAGTATAAGCACCCTCTTCCATTCTTACCCTTGTTCATTGCATTGCAAGGGTGGGTGGGAAGGTAGAAGAGAAAGGATGAGAGATACGAGGTGAATGAATAAGAATCAGAAAGTGTAATGGTCGTACGTGCAAACGAGCTGAATAATTGTTTTGCAGCTTGGATTTATTCAAGTATTATTCATACACACTTGGGAGTTGAGTTATTTATTCTATTTGTGTATTATTACACATTTTACAAATAAACAACTTTCATTATCCTGGTATTTGAGGCAGGACTTAAACCTTACAACCTTCAGTCTTGTGCTCTGCCGCAGTGTCATAACTTCAAACAGCCAATGATCAGTTTGAGACAGAATCTTAGAATGTTGATTCAATCAAAGAATAAAGAATCACCATTCCTACTTAACATCTCAAGTGCCTAATAGCTGAATCTTTGCGAATTCCAAGCACTAAGTATAAAAAAAATGTTCAATTTGCAAATCAAACCAATGATATTTTCCTCACTGCAAGCAGTCTGATATGCATAGGTGTTAGGGATTTTCCCAGTATGATGCAAGTATTTTAATTTTATAATCATAGTATTTTTACAATTTAAAATCCAAATAGAAAGTCGTTCGAAAGATGATTCATATGACTTTCAAGATATCGTTGGCATTCACTAAAAATCGTTGAACGATGCATAGTCACGGGTTGGTGTTCGCATATTTAAATTTTATAATGCGACTGTTGAATAAAAAAAAAATGTTTTAACGGACAACTCTGTCTGTTCCCGCAGTCATTATGGAGAATGTATTGCCATGGACAACTGCCATTGACACACACTGGAAAAGCCAGTTGGTCTTGCGCGGTTCGTCATGCTGTTGAGCAGCTATGGAGCTTCAATGCATTGGGGCCTATCAAGCCAGATGTTCATCGGTCAGTGAACAATATTTGGCTGTCTTCCACTCCTCAGCCTGTCGGGCGATGATACCTGGCTCAATGGCCGACGAGATCAGGTTGCCGTTTGCAAAGGAATCACTGCAAGTGGCATCCCAAATTAGTGGTTTGCCGGATGAGAAAGGGAAAACAGTTATCCCGTCCGGGTGTTTACCATCTCCACGGCCTAGGCCAATGGGCTCCAATACGGCGGGGATTCCGGTGGCATCGAGTCCCCTTTTAATAATGTTGTTGTGGGTGGCATGGCGAGGAAGGTGACCTGTGCTGAGGCGACATGAGAGGGGATGGAGACCAAATTGGTCGATGGTTGCCCCACACTGGCAGCAGTGAGGTTCGCAGATGTTGGTTACGTTTTTGATGAAAAAATTCACTTTACGATACTTAAATTGAAGAGAAAAAGGGGAATATTGTTTAGGCCATTGTATGAAATAATTTTTAAATAAGACATTTTTTCAGTGTATCTGTGCACTCTGCCTAGGATCAAAGTGTCACTCTCTGGCCGTTCATCTATGATCAGAATGTAATATCTGTACAGTCATTGAAAAGTATTACACAAACAAATACCTTGGTGGACCATAGCAAGTAATCTCTTGGTTTAAAGGGTGGAATTGGCTTTGCGCACGCATTTCACTTAAAACTCCATTGCACAGACTGAATGACTAATCTGCACACAGGCCCCGCCGACTAAGGTCCTATAGTAGTGGAAAACCCTCCCAGAATCTTTGTTCCCAAAGCCAGCCATTCATGTGTGGGAGTATAATATCTATATATATATATATAATGATAATTAAAAAGACATTTATTAGTTGAGAACCTATATTTGGCTGGCGCCACTGTGAACGACTGCTAAATGAGCGGCCTAAATCAGTTTAACAGTTGTTCACACCGGCGCCAGGCAAATATAGGTTCTCAACTAATAAATGTCTTTATAATTATCATATTCTGTCGGATATAAAATTATCCATCATTTGTTTTCATATATATATATCACACACATTGTGTTTTATATATGTGGATTATTCTGCTTTATGGGCAATGTGAATGGTCAAAGGTCAAGCAGGTTTATTCAAAATAAGATCGTTTTTAACTACCTTACAGAAATAATGATGGTCTCCTCCCTTGCAAGAGAAAAATTAGTGCCAAAACATTTCACAAATCTAAACTGAAACTTGTTCCTCATTCATAACCAATTTACTATTTTTGCCAATTTGCAGGTTTGTTATCTTCTTCTCATAGGCAAATTACTGAATTCATGAAGCAGCTATTAACTCCAAAGGGCGCCATGGGATATTTGAAAATGTTGATAATTTCAGGCAATCGTAATTCAATTGTGAGTCGCCCATCCTACTAGTAATTATGATTATTAGAAGAGGAAACGAATATATATATATATATATA
>VCCN01002231.1:415891-431351 GCA_006491835.1 Architeuthis dux | reverse complement strand
GGGGAATTATGGTAGTTTTCAGATTTTACAAGCTCTGAAATGTTTGCTAGGGAAGAGAGCATTGCATTTGGGGCCTCAAATCTTGTCTAGTTTCTTACCCCTGAGCTATGATCCTGATTGTGGCATGTTTATTGTTGATTACATGTGGATGTGGCATGCAAATAAGTGGTTAAATGGGTCTTTTGTCTGAAAAAGAATCTGTAACATTTGCTGAATTCATGGAATTAGAACTATTTCCATCAAAGAATTGTTTTTAATCATTGCTACCAAACGTTTAGGTTATTCACGTGTTCACACATTTATCCGGACTTCACCCAGACCTAACCATTCATAGTAGAAACTTGAAATTTTGCACACACACTCCCCTCAATGACTAGGGAAAATGTTTTGTTTTTTTTTTGTTTTTTGAAAATTCCCCCCCAAAATAGTGTTTTAGAGGGAGGTTCAATTTTCAATGTAAGCTTATGCTAAATTGGTCACTAATTTGTGCCCGTTTGATTTTTGAAAATCAGATATTTTTTAGTGATCACAGCTGAACTTTTTAACTGATCACCCCCAGCACAGCATACATGCGTGATGATTCATAATTTCCCTTGGAATACTAGTTCTTTTTGCTTTTTACTTTAAGAGCATTGAGTCATATTAAAATAAGCACTCCAGAAAGAATACATTTTTGTCTGTAGATATATATTAAAAAAAAAACCCAATAAAAACTTCAGTTACATAATTAGTCTTTAAAAAAAGATTTTCAAACATTTCTGCCACCCTCCCCAGGGGTCCTGACTCCTACTTTGAGGAGCCTTGATGTAGAAGCCCAGTGTCGCTGTTACCTCAGATTCTTAACTTTGACACTTGAGCCAAACCAGCAGGTACAGATGATGTTTGTTTTGTAAATAAGAATTAAGATTTTTTTAAAAAAACAGTTACTGCATGGAAATCTTAGGGATTATTCTTTTTTTCTTTCTCTTCTGCCAAACGAGTCCCCACCTCACCCTACCTGATTGTCCACCCTGCCTACATCCATAACCTTCAGCCCACCCACTCCCTGCTTGGCACTTTCCTCTTGTAACATGTATTTTTAGCCGACTGAGGCTAGAAGTAAAAACCCTTGCTACTAGCAATGCTCGGGGTAAGATATTGCTGAGAAAATTTTCCATTCCTGTTGAAATGAAGAGCTGAAAGTTTTACCAATGTTCTGGGGGTGAATCTAATACTGGCATTCCTGGTTATCAAAGGTGCAAAACCTTGGAGGCATTAGGTTTTCTTGGGATTTCTGTTGGCTGGTATTTTCTCCAGGTGTTGCCTCAAAAGTGAACCTCATTGGTTGCTTTGGCTGTAAATGCCCCAAATTGCGCAATGACGTTCACACTTTACAGCTTCCACTTCCTGCAGCTTCTCGAATGGAAAATCCCTCGCTTAACACCGTCTGCTGACCTTCGTGCTCTTTAAACTGATGATTTATACTTAACTTTTTAGACCGTCCTAGAAATAATTAGTCATACGTCGACTTACACCCGATCCCAGATATGGTATATAATAAAAGCTTAAAACCCATAAACTGCGGATGGCAGGAATTTCAGTCATTGCAGTACTGTAGCTCAGCTACGAATGATAACAATTTCCATCATGTTATTGTTAGCTTGTTAAAGAGAACAAACTGTATATGTTTTGTTTGTTTCAAGTTCATCAGACGGAAGGCGAGACGGAGAAAGTAAAAGAGCAGACACTATGCTGGGTTGAGGTTATGACTTGGTGAAAAGAAATGTAATGGATGACATTTGTTACTTTTTCTTCGGAAAGGCAAGGAAGACGTATGTACAATATAGAGGTATAGGTAAATATGTATGTGTCATGGTATCTTATGTTGTGCAATGCATATATTTCACTTCACCCTATAATGATCGACATATACCCGAGTTGAGTCCATACTACCAGAATGTAACCTAGATGTATGGCTGTACTGCATTTGTGCATTTTTTTTTTAATAAGTTATAAAGATGGAGGATGGTTGGATTTTTCGGCAAAATAGTGATTCAAAACAAAAGCCACTCAAGAATAGTTTGTAAGGAACAATGCAGAGGTGCTGCAGTGGCTTACCCTAGTGAAACCTTTGATTTGATTTCTGCTGAAAACTTATAGCAAAGCTTAAAGGAGCATATTTATTAGAGAGATTATAGAATTTTTGAGAACTTGATGGTTGTTTGTAAAGAAGAGTGGTAGTAATTGCAAACAAAGGTTTTTCAACTATATTGTTAATCAGATTGTCTAGATCAGTGGTTCTTAACAATTTCTCTAAGAGTTATTCCTAGCTTTGATACATTTGAATCGGCTAATTGGTAATGGTACGGGTGCATACAATTGTGAACGGCTGTTTTGCTACTAAATAAACAGAAGAATTTGCATAAATAGTTGAGGAAAATGCAGCGAAAAGTTGTGAAAAAATAATTTTTGTGAGAGGAATGGTAGACGAAACTCCTGATATAAAAATTAAATTTTTCTGATGTTTAGAACCAAAGTCGATAGTCCTTGTACTTTTCGTGGAGAAGCGGCACAAACAAACAGAGAGGGCTCAAATATTAGTATAGCATGTTCTCACATTGAATTGAAGACTGCCGTGTGTTCTACTTAGTCAAATTCTCAAGACCCTATCCAGTATCACTATAAACTAACTTTTAAATTTGGTCAAAGGGAAGTAAAATAATTTAGATTTCACTAAACTAGCAAATAAAGTAGACATTTCTTTATATTTACTCAGCATAACTTAGTACTGCACAAGGCCATCTGGTGAAGTGCAACATGGTGTTTACAATTTTCCAAGTGGGGAGGGCCTGCCTGCTTACAAAATGAGCATTTCAAAATCCTGGCTTTTTACAAGCGGCTGGCACCAGTGGGGAAATGGCCAATTATTTTAGCCATGTGACAGGCCGTATAATGAGGAAATTATTTTTCTAAATTTTCATTTTGATGTGCATCATGGATATGATGGGTTTTATGAATATTAAAAAAACATGTCAGGTTAGTCACTCAATAGAAACCGTCACATGACTAATGTTACTTAGCTGCATGCTGTGTTGGGGACGATCAATTAAAAAAATTGGAAAAGGGGTGATCAATGAATAAATCACTTGGAGGTGATCACTAAAAGTCTGATTTTTCAAAAACTAGCGTAAACTCTACCGGACACAAAATAAGCATACTTACATGGTAAATTGAACAACCCACTAAAACCCTATTTTGGGGGCGGGAGTTTTTTCTAGACACAATAAGGAGTAAGTGTTTAAATTTTCAGCACTCTAGCTCCATTGGTGCAGCCTGTACGTGCGACATATACATAGGATAGATAGCCAGCCGGACCCTCTTAAAAACTGAAGAAACCTATGTTGACAGTTTGTTTTTTTTGACGGTTTCTATCCCTGCGAGTGTTAAAGTTGAGGGTACAACATTTAGAACTCTCTCTCTCTCTGTGAATGTGACCTTTTTTCGAAGGATGTTATTCACCTAGAAATACCATTTAAATAGTTTTCTGTCTATTTATCTGTCTGAGCCACTAACCCCATATACGTTAGCATTTTTCTGTCCCTTCCCTCTTTCAACCTTGTGGCGGTGATAACATCCTGCATTAGTGACACTGGGAAAAATTTATAAGTCACCAAAATGGGGAAACGTGTTCCTTCACATAAATTTCCCTGAATTATACAGGAAATATCACTAAAATTGCCAAAAATGAACAAGGAAATTGTTTTTTAATCAAATTTACAAAATAATAATAATAATTTGTTTTTTTTTTTCTTCCTTTTTATTTTTAGTTCATTAAGGAACAAACGTGTTTTTATGTTTCTCCTTTCAAACATATTCCTTCACATAAAAAAAAATCTTTTAAATGGGAGACTGGTTGAGTTAGGTTATCTTGACTTGGCTTAACTGCTTCTGCATTTGCCACTTTCAATATAATGATTCATTGCTGTAACTTGACAATATATTTTTTTTTCTCGGGAAGGACATTTTGCACATAGTTTAAAAAAAAAAATTTGATTGGCACCTTTTTATTTTTAAATTTTTATTTTATTTCACTTCATTTGGTAATTCATTTACAGTTTTCTTCCTTTTTTTTTTTTTTTTGTTTTTTTTTGTTTCTTTTTGTTTCTTTGGAGGCAGTTTTATAAAATTTTGAAAAAATTAAATGATAAGGTTTCAAAATTTAAGATCAGTTTTTGCTTGCATATCTCTTGAATTAAAAACAAATAATCTGTAAATTATAGATTAGGACTGTCTAAAATCCTTCATTAATTCAGGATTGAGTATTGGAAGGCCTAATGTCAGGGCCAGAAGCCATTTTCAGCTTTTATATCATCCTTCCATTTTTCAAGATTCTACTTCAATGAGTTTGATGCATGTTTCTTAGTTCAAATGCAAACTTTAAAAATCACTTTGAAGAAAAAAAACAAATACAAACCTGATTGGCCACGCTTGAATTTTTTAATTCAATCACTTTCTCTTAAAACTTTAGAATCCAGATAAACTCGTCTTAGATTCATAGACCACTTGTAAACGCTGTGGAACTCTTCAATGAATAGGTTTTTTTTGGTTTATTTAAATGGAACTCTTTTGTAAATTGAATTGAAGAAAAATACATTTTTAAAAAAATTACCAAAATGTGCAAGGCAGGTAACTTTAATCAGAAGTTACTCCCTTGAATTACTTTTTAAAAAAATTTTTTTTTTTTTACTAGAATGAATTTAAGAGTTAAGATACATTGGATTTTTGTATTGGATAATATAGCTGTGTTGTCATTATTATTAATTTTTGACTAGTCTTTCTTTCATTTTATTATGTTGCCTTTCCATCTACACTCTCTGGTTTTTACATTTATTCTACAACTGTTAAATAAGCAGAATTTAAATGGGAGCCCTTCTTACTGGAACAGTGCTTTACCAATTGGGCTATGAAAGCTCAACCAGCTAACATTGTTCAAATTTAGTGTCTCAGTTATGTTCTTCATTATCTGATTTGTATTCCACGCCATATTGTAGTAGCAGATATAGTAGTCTTAAGTTGTCTGAATTTCTTAAATGAAACATTTTGATTATTAATTTTTGACTTGTCTTTCGTTTCATCTTATTGTGTTGCTTTTTATTGAAGCTCTCGGGGCATTTTTACACTGATTCTATTAATAATAATGACAATGCTTCATCTAAAAAATGTGTACAACTTAAAACTAGTTGTCATCTAAGTAGTTTTACACTTTTTATAATGTAATATTTTTTTAAACACTTTTTGCTTGAGTCATGAGGATGGGAAAGTGTTATTAACAAGATCTGGTTGAGATTGGGATGGACCTTTTGGAGGGAAGGGGGTGATATGAACATAGGTTGATGCCCTCTTCAGCATGAATTGGAAATAAAAGAAGTAGCCTCCAACGATGACCAGACTTGAACACAAATCCCACTTCCAAGGAACATATCTTTTATGGATTCTGTCTTAACCGATTTGGGCATGGATAATGTATCGAGTTAGAAAAAAAAAACGAGCTTATATAATTGTAATCATCTGGTGTTTTGCACTCATCTAT
Organism: Architeuthis dux; assembly: GCA_006491835.1. Taxonomy (NCBI): domain Eukaryota; kingdom Metazoa; phylum Mollusca; class Cephalopoda; order Oegopsida; family Architeuthidae; genus Architeuthis; species Architeuthis dux. The sequence continues at coordinate 425,782 of VCCN01002231.1, read as the reverse complement.
TGGGCTCCCATAGTGTTTCTCGAACCTATGTGATGTAAATTAATTTTGATTCTCCAAATTTAATGTAATCCCGATTTCACAGCACAGAACATCATGTGGTAAACAAAACTTGGTGGCGCCACTATAGGCTGAGGCTATGATAAAGCAGTGAACTTTAAATTTACTAACAACTCAATGTCGATGTTAACACATACAATGTGCACTTTTCCATTTTTGTGATATATATTTTTGTATAATTAATAAAATCATAGTTTAATAACTTTTCACGGTTATTAACAAAATTTTGCTCACGACCCACCAGTGGTTCACGCTGGTTTACTAGATATGCTTGTCAACAATGGTTGATTCTGAGAAACACATATATAAATAAATACAATAATTGCCAAATATTTTTAGCAACAGTCAGGATAATTGAAAATTAGATTGCCCTATCTAAATTAACTCATTTGGGCTTAATTATATTTTGTGTTTTTCTTTACATGTAAATTGAGTCCAATTGCTTCACAGCTGCTCAGTTTGTTCATACAGTAAACTCTCTTTTGAACGGCACTTGTTCTAATGGCACACATATGTTCTAATGGCACATTTGTTTTTTATATTCTCGCATGACTTAGTCAGAGATTCAAATAGTTCTTCAGACAATTGAACTTCTTGTTGTTTGTGTTGTTGTGTCGTTTTGGCTAATCCATTCTTTGGCCTTCCTCAGATATAATATCCAAATGTGATGGGGTAAACAGAAGTTTTTAATTTCAAAGGAGGTAACCCTTATAACAACATAAACAACAAGGAGTTCAATTGTCCGAAGAACTATTTGAATGTTAATGACCCTTCTCAAAACTATAGAAAATATCTTTACAGTCAGATTATTTTGCAGCAACAGTACATGAGGATTTCAGTGCTTTATTTTAAAAAGTAAAATTAATAAACCTTTCAAATAACCTGTATCTGGGGCATTAGACTGTGAAAGGGTAATAAAAAGTTATTTTTGTCTGTACTTTTTGGTTACTCATTATTAATACAATTCATATAAAATAATTGACCCATTATAACGGCAAATTCATTATAATGGCATTCTTAAATAGCTGAGGGTGCAGCAATAACAGGATTCTACTGTATTTGAAATCCGGGAAGTCCGTATTTAGAGAAATTAAACATGTTGTCCTCATCTTGGTTGTTATAATCACAATGTTTCTGCCGTTGTACCCTCCAGCCTTTTCCAGGTACCTGTCGTTTTCGGTAACATTTCACTAACAACCAACATGAGGACAGCAGTTTGAAAATCGTTGTATAATAATAATAATAATAATTCCTTATCTCGGAAATTCAGACAGGAAATATAATATTCCATTGTTGTTTCTAATATACATGGAATTTTTTATTTTCAGTTTTCCTTTTGCCATCTTGAAAAATTCACTATAATAAGTTAAAAATAGATAAAATGAATAAAGAAAAAAAAAACTTGGAAATGAAATAAAAACTGTTTAAGTGGATTGTAATTTGCTTCCTGTTTAGAACAACTGAACAAATTGGTTTTGTTGCCTTTACGACTTGTCACAAGAATGGAATTTGCTTCTCCATTCATACATCTTCTTTGATATGACAAATTTCCTGACTATAACTTCCATTGTGGAACTTCTCTCAATGAAATTTTTTCTGTTTTGTTTGTCAGCATTTTTGCCACTTATACAGAAGTACGTCAATAACTCTTAAGCCTAATAATAATAAAAAGCACTTATTTTACACAACAGATATTTATTCTTCAAAATAATCTCCTTCCTTGTCAATGCACTTAATTCAGTGATGAATAAATAGATCTAAACTATGAACTAAATGTTCCACCCTCGTACATAGAATAGATTTTGTAAATACAAGACGGACTTTGGGTTTTGTAATAAGAATGAACGAAGAATTAGCACTTAGAGGCTTTATTCAACTTTAGGAGTACACTACAGTCTGACGTTAACAGGACACCAGAAGAGTTCCAAAACAAGGGGACATTACTTCTCCTTTACAAAGACAATACATTTATATATGACAGGTTTGATGCCTTTTTGTCCTTATTTGAAGAGTGTAAGGTAACACTTGGTTTGATGCCTTTTTGTCCTTATTTGAAGAGTGTAAGGTAACACTTGGTTTGATTTTGAACTCTGAAACTAAAATAAGATATTTATAGAAAACATTTCTTAGATAAGTACCACAAAACAAAAGAAATTCTGCTTAAGAGGCTCTAACTTAGAACTGAATATCTAGATCAGCCTTCGTCAACTTTTTTAGACTGGAGGAACCCTTGAAATAACTTTCATATCTCAAGAAACCCCTGCTTAAAAATAGTCTATGTACAGCTAGCAACTCATCAGTGTATTCAAAAATGTGTGTGTGTATTATAATCTAAAAGTAATTATTAGTATTCTACAGTGCCTAAAGACGAAATCTGGAGTGTTACCTAAAGATTAAAGCAAAATATCAACTGCCATTTTAGTAAATAAAGCCAGGTTTAAGACAATTGAGAGAAAATCTTATGTGAATAGTAAGAGCCTATCTGCTTTTTGTCTTTGGCTCTGAAACAAAGAAACAAACAGAAAAAGTCATACTGTTGATTATATTATATAATAATTAAATTTATCAAAGAATTAAACTAATTATCATTACAAATTAGTAATATTTAATGATAATTAGTTTAATGATTAATAAAAAGTTATACAAAAGAATGAAAAGAATATACAAAGATCTGAGGCAAATATTAAGGTAACAAAGTCTGTTTAACATTCAAATTTTCTCTTTTCCTTTTATTGCATTTGTTTTTCTAAGCTTGTTCAAATACTGAATGATAAATTAGTAAAATTCAGAAGTAAATATCCATGGTGATCTTGGATTCTATTTTAGCCTTATAATACTGGTTTACATTATTAGTGGAAGCTAGTTTACATTGGCGAGCAAGGTGTTATCATGACTTCATTTCTCTCTCCGATCTTTGCTTATTTTGGTGATCACTCAATGTACAAAGTATATAACTTCGGATAGAAATAACGTAAGTTTATTTGAGGAATAATGGATTCCTTATCTCTGTTCTGTGCCTTTTTCCAGGTTGGTTAAAGATAGTCTTTCCCAGTCTGTTCTCCTGATAAATATTGTGAGAAATCTCTCTTGTGAATCGTCAGAAACTCACCTGAAGCTCACTCATTGTCTCAAAGAATCAAGCCATTGTTTTTGGCAATGTTTGGTTAATTTTGTGGTCAAACGTTTATTTGGTGTATACTTAGGTAGATAAAGAAAATAAATGTCATAAAACGCTCCCAGACTACAAAAATATTCTTGGAAACCTGGTTGCCTGATGGGGAGATAACCCAAGCTTCATATCAGAAACTCACCCAAAACGGGCATTGGAATAACATCAAATTTGGGAATGGAGCTAGCCTGGAGGCAGAAGTTCAAAACCAGCCTCTTGAATTAGAGGGTAAATATAATTTAAAAAAACTGAAATATGAGCTTACATTTACATAAGATCTGGAAAAATTCATTCTTTGTGTGTGTGTGTGTGTGTGCGCGCAAAAAGTGAATGTATAAGTATTAGCTAAGCTTTTGGCTCTCGAACTAAGAACCATGCAACAGGCACAAGAGAAGATGATGCTTAACATTACATCGAGAGATCACAGGACAGCACATTATATTAGAAAGAAAGGGGTTAGAGATATCATAAAATCCATTAGAAAGCTCAAATGTTGCAGGAATATCAGACAACTGCTGGATATCACGACTGAACAATGTGGATCCCTCTGAGAGCAAATGCAAGATTGTGGCCGGCAAAAAATAATATGGTGTGATGATTTAGACAAGTTCAGAAGGTATTGGCACTGTGATGCTCGTGAGCAAGAAAACTGATGAATCTTAGGGAAGGTCCTATGTCCAACAACAGACTTTTGAAGGCTGATGATGAAGATGCTTAATCTGGTACAAGGACACAGTATTGGTGGAGCCAATGAGTGTTAAACTGACTACATTAACAGTGGTCTGTGAGACTAGCTTGTTAACCACCAATCCATAGCAGATGCCTTTACGCAGTCAGACCTAGTGGTACTAATATGTGCCATCATTTTGTACCAGCACTGGTAAACTAGTAGTGTAAATAAATGTTTACCTCTTATCAGTTTCATCTGAAGTATTATTTAAAAGTGACTGAACGCCTTTAAGTGGAGTCCATTGTTTCAAATGGTTGGTTGGTAGATATTTTTATCAGCAAAATTGCTACCTTTTAAGTGGAATAGTTATGGAAAGAGAAACACTATTGATTATATGGATAGATTCTATTTGATGTTTTTTTTCTGTTTCCACATTGATTTCTTTGCTCAGTAGGGCGGGAATTAGAAAGCATCCCTGTGTATAAATATGGAATTTCCTATGTTACAAAGGTTTGAGAATGATATTGCGTGTGGTTCGCATTGCAGGAAATAAGCTGAGCTGATTGGTATATTAGTCATCATTCTTTTCTGTTCACCATCTTACTCTGTAAAAAAATGAATAAAATGAGTCCCCTCTCTTTCCTTATGGATTGTACACCTGAAGAAGACTGAAAAATAGATTGGCTGAAACATTCTGGTAACAATGTAAGCAATTGGCTTGTTTGAATGATGCATTGGATGAGAAAAGATTCTTTTCTAGGCAAGGAAGTTGACCAGCAATGCCTGTCCTCATGTTGCAAATACAACAAAGCAAACTATCATGGAGTTGGGATGGGAAGTTCTTCTACATGTGGTAAATTCTCTAGTTTTGTCACTTTCAGTCTATGCTTGTCTTGCCCCATGCAACACTCCTTGTTCCAACAAGTTCAAAATCTTGAGAAATTCCTCAAAGAATTATTCGAATCAAAATTGGAACCCGTTTATGATGAAATCCAAAATTTCATCTGAAAGGTGGGGAAAGGTCATAGAAAGCCAGGAAAAAAATACTTTGATGTTTGTATAATCAATAAACCATGAAAATGTTCTAGACGTTATAAATATTAAAATTCTAAAACTTCAAAATTTTTTTTAAAAAACCTTAAAATTTTAAAATTAACATCGTTATGAATGTAGTTCCGCCTTGAGCATTGGTGTATGTCAATGATTGTATAATGATATGAATAAAAGAATTTTGGAAAAAAAAGTTAGATGTTAGAAACTTAGGCATCAACTTGTGATATATAATGTTGAAATTACATGAATTGTTGTATATATCATTGTTCTCCACTTATACCCTCATCGAGGGTGTCACAGGGTTTAGGTACACATGGAAAATTGTTAGTAAGACCCACTTCCAGCTTGCCAAGCCTGTCGAAGCTCTGTTCTGCTTTCAACACCTGGTATTCCCCAATGGTCACCCATCTTGGTACTGACATTGCTTAACTTCGGTGATATTATGAGAACCGGTGTATCCAACATGATTTGATCGTAACCCCGTAGCCTCAGGGATAGGTTCCTCAATTGTAGTCCTTGTGCTGAGTGCTTAGCGGAGAAGCATTGAATTACCGTTTTAAGTCTTTGGTGTGACTCGGCGGTGGATTGAACCCCTGGCTGACTGAACCGGAGGCAAACACTCTACCACTGGGCCGCAGTGATCCGTGCATGAATTGCTTCCCTGTGGAAATTCATCCCTGAGTTCATAATTTATTCCCTCTCACCTGACTGATATTTTAAAATATTGTCTGGGAGCTTCGTTTCTGATTATCATTCAAGATAGTAGCCAAATGCTTCTGTTTTCGAATCATTTTGAGTGTAATCAAATCACCCTCATCTGTCTGGGGAAGTACTTTGGCAAGTGCTGCTTACCAGAACCAACATGGAGATCTAGCCACACCCCCTCAACGGGATTGGTGGAGTCTTCTAACCAGTACCAGAATTCTAAGCAATGGAAACATTTCATTAATATGCTACCTTGTTGATTCGTCTCTCATCACTCTCCTGGTTTTGACATTAAACAAATGCAATTCAGGATTCTTATTACCTATAACCATTTTGTTTAAGCTTACCTGATAAGTAATAACATAATAAAATCTCCATCATTTTTTTTAATCACCCATGCAAACGCATATATATTTGGTCTCTCCGTTCTATTGGGCAGCAGCTTGCAGCAGCCTCATACATTGGTCTGCCTCAAAAATCAATTCTCTGGTCTATGTGCACGTACATGTTGAAGCACCTTCTATTATTACTACTACTACTGCTGCTGCAGCTACCACCATTTCTTGGGGTAGGTAGCCGTCTCTTTTTTTTTCTTTCTTTTTTTTTCTTCTTCTGGTTTTCTTCTAATGTACACATGGTTGTGACCATTGCATATGTCACTGTGGTGTAAATGAGTTTTGAGGCTGGTTTATTCTGGTTCAAGATATTTCTGCTCAATGACTCAGGAGAGGCCGTTGTAGCAGCTGCATCAATAACCCTAACAGTAGCAGCATGTTGTTTCTACAAGTGCACTGGCTACGACAATGATGACAGCGGCAATGACAGAAACGGGAGCAACAGTAGTCCACTTGCTTGCTTGCTGGCTTGACGAAACGGTTGTGACATAAACAGCCCTGGTGTTGTTCACTCACAACTCCTTGCTACCCTCTTTTCCTGTAAGCATCAGCAAAAAGGACTGATCTTTCGTGTTGTGTAATTTCATCTGAGTCGAGAAGGAAATGATGATTAGCATTACTTGACCCATGTAGTGATGATATGCCAAAAAAAATTTCAATGAATTGAATTAGGTATTGAATATTGTGATGGCTCATCTGTTTTTTTTTTTTGGGTTTTTTTTTTGTTAAAATTGCTGTTTTCTTTGTAAAAATACTTACCATATATTCCCTGGCATTGAGGATGCTCCAGCCCCAAGTATCACCCCGCTTTTTGACTTGCAAAATCTTGAAGGAAAAAAAAAGTAACTTCCAGCCCATAGGATGCAGGGTAAATTTTTTAGACTTATTTTTTTGGGGAAAAAAAATAGCATCTTCGGTGCTGCAGAAATATGGTAATTTTGTTTGCCAAGGAATTAAAAGTAAATTTTAAAAAAATAAAATTAAAAAATATGAAATTAAAAATAAATCAATCGTGGAAATTTTCATTTGTTTATTTTTGAGGGAGAAAACTACTTTTTAATTATTATTTTGATATGATTGCATTCCTATAGTAAGGTTTCTATGGTGACACGTCTTCATCAATGGTTATTTATCACTGGTATTATTTAGCTGCATAACATTTTCTCTCGGTCTGTGAGTACCTCTGCACTTACCACTTGGTGATGCTTCACTTGCTTTGCTAGTGACTTGCATAGTCTTACCTTGTGATACAACTGAACCTCCCAGAAATATGTGTGTGTGTGTGTGTGTGTGTGTGTGTGTATTTTAAAACAAATATTGTATGGCATTTATTTATTTGTATATTGCTGTTATCACTTCTCTGTTAAATGCAAATGGATGATACCAAGCATACAGAAGAAGCTGCCTATTGTGTTCACTTTAGGACAGGGTCAATAACCGGCTGATAACATTAAGCAAAAGATTTTTAAAAATTGAAACTATTTGCATTCATTGTTATAAACAACTTTACATTATAGAAAATTAATATGATTAATAAAAATATAATTTTTAATTCATTTTAAATAAAAAATGTCTGATACCGACTGATCTTGATAACAATAACCGTTTGATAACATTATCCGTGATTATAATAAACAACTTCTGTGCATGTACTCTTGCAAGTCTCTGCAAATTCAAAACAACACATTGAGTTGTAAGCAGTTAGCATTTTAATGTCTTGTATACCAACACCATTTTCTTTGTGCTACAGTTTTTTTTTTTAATTCCTTGCTGACCAATAAATGAAAAGTGATCATTTGGAGGTATTGATTTTTGACTATTTTGGCTGTGAACCTGTTACATTTGGTTGCCACTGTAGTCATCACAATCATCATGTTATTGTTCCAAATGCTATAGGGGGAGAGAAAGAAAGAAAGACAGAGGGAGAGAGAGAAAGATATGAAGAAAGACAGACAGAAAGCTAAGTGAGGTTTTTTTCCTTCCTTTCTTGTTTTTGTCTTTCTCTCACGATTGTCTAAGAGCTTAACGTCTCCTACCATTCCTTTTGGGGAAACTTGTCTTCGTAGAAATTCTGGTTTGTTGCCATTTCTCACTTCCTTTTGCAATTTTGGTAATAATGTTCTATGCGTTTGATTTCCTCTTTGCATGGGGGGTTACACCTTGGCTGTGAATATCCGTAGACATTTTTAATGGAACATATTTTTAATGTCTAGTGTTGTTCCCAACACAAACCAGAGTGGAATATGGTGAATTCATGGCTAATGTTGAGATAACCTCACCAACATTGCATTGAAACTAAAACAGTATGTGTTATGATCCAATGCTCTAGCCACCTTAACCATGTCTTGGTATTATTTTGACACTCATATTTATTGTTTGCTTATATTTCTTATAAGGAAATCTTTTTTATTCTATTGCAAATATGAAGCTTATTTGTGAGCAGATACTATAGTGGAGAGCTGCTACAACTGCTAATTAATTGAAAATATGACCAATAACTGACAGATGGTCATTAGATATTTGTTAAACTTCAACTTAAATCCAACCAACCGCTTTTGACCACGTAGACTAAATGAAATTTTAACAGATTTGTAAAACAAGAATTTTAGGCTATTTTGTGTCTGAAGCAAGCTATTCAGTTTAATGAAGAAAGACTGTTTTATTCTTGTCATATTGTTAATTATATTTTAAATTAGAAGATAATTGATTTTCTCAAGTGTTAATTTGTAGGTTGTTATTGGACCTGTTTTGTGGTTGAGGTGGTTGTGTGTTTCTCACCAGTGGTCATGGCTCAGAACTCTGTACTAAAAGCCAGGATTTCAAATGCTCATTTTCAAGGCAGGCAAAGGAGGCTTTCTCAACTTGGAAAGTTAATGCAACTTGAAAGGTCAACCTGCATTGTCCATGCTAGTTTGGCCAGGTTGGACTAAACTTGTCTTTTCATGGCATATGACCCCCCCACCCCCCAGCAGAGAATACTAAGAAAAAAAAACATTTCTCTGAATTCCACTCATTTATCACCCTATTATTATATATATTTAAAAAAATTTTTTTTAACTACTATTCACGTTTTGGCCAATGTAGAACTGAACCGAAATGGTTTATCTTTATCTATTGAGCCATTTTGGGGGAAAGGCGAGGGGAGAACTTTATAAGCCGTCAATATGGTAGGTTTAATTAATATAAATTTATTTTGTTATAAACTGTTAGATTTTTATAGTCTTTATTTATTTTTTTAATGTTATTGTTTTTTTAGTTTTTGCTGTCTTATATGCATCATCTTAAAATAGATACGAGTGACTATATCTAGATGAGATGGTCAAACAAAAACATGTTGATAAAGCTTTATCCGGATTACTTTTTTCCTCAGAATTTCTATTGAGTGGATGAAGTTGATTTTTTAAGGGTTTGGTTTTGTCTTTAGTGAGTAAAAAAAAAAAAAAAGAATCTTATTCTAATATGTGAAAAATGCTTTTTATATATTATTTTACAATGGTCAATTTTTGGTTGAACCACTTCTTTTTTTAAAAAACTTTTGGCTTTACCCAGTGCCTAAAACAGTTCCAGTAGGTCCCAATAGGCTTTATGTGTGTGCAAAATTCACATATGATTTCCCCTTTCACAAAAAAAAACTGGGGTCTACTCTCACTCCCATAATAACGATCTGATTTCCGTCTATTTCTATATAATACTAAAAGTCGGATTCATCCAATCAAATTTGGCATGCATACTCAATGGACCTAAGGGAAGGTTGTAAAGTAAAATATATACAACACCACAAGGCCATCTAGTGCTTTTTATTTTGTCAACTGGGCAATCATTTTTGGGGGGTACAATATAAT
>VCCN01002231.1:353973-369418 GCA_006491835.1 Architeuthis dux | reverse complement strand
TATATATAATATAATATTATATATATTATATAAAAGCTGTTGTCACTTTGTTGGTTTGTTGGTTTCTGTCACACTAAAGCCCTCTTAAGTTACTGCATTATGTTACTTTCAACATTGTAGAGCTAAATGCCTTGTCTATCATCCATACTGCAATGTTTGTACCAGTCAATTGAATAGAAAAAGATCTGTTAGTCTATTAAATGCAAAGCAAGATTTGTCTTTATTTCTTATAGTTCTAAAATTGCGAATCAGCTTCTCTGTTTGCAAATCTTGCACAAGATGAACATTATTGTTGTCATTAATGAACAATTAGTACCAATGCACTTTGTAAAAAAATCTGCATTGCTTGTTCTAATTCCTCTACTCTTCTCTTATTTCAGTAATATTATACGTTTCCCAACTCCTGAAATGGAATCCTTTTTCTTTTTCATTGATTTCTATCATCCTAAACATTATTTTTTTAAAAAGTTTTTTAAATTTTATGTAAAGATTCTTTTGATATTCAATAGATTCAGTATTCTTTTATAATTCAGTTTTTAGTGTGAAAATTATGATTTTTTTTTTCTTTTTGTTTGTTTGCTTTGTACAAACAAAAAAAGATCAGAACACTGACCACTGGGAGATTTGTTGGGATAATTATAAATCTCTCAGTGGTCAATGTTCTGATCTTCTCAGGCAGGTCTTCCCCATCCATTTAGAAAATTAGGGCCACACAATCTTTCTACCCTCATTTTCCCCTAATATGGCCCTGAAACTGGGGTGTATATGAGAGAGAGAGAGAGAGAGAGAGAGAGAGAGTGTTTCCGTGCTGCCTCTCTAATGGTTTGCTGCAAAACAAATGCTTAACCCTGTTTATCCTTTTCGCTTTTTTTTTTGCAAAAGTGAAAAAGTGGCATAAAGTGACCCTGTATAACTGTGTGTAAACCTGGGGTATAGCTGCATAACTGTGTGTAAACCTGGGGTATACCTGTATAACTGTAACCCGATCTATGTATAGTGTTATATATATTCAATCAGAAACCAGCCAACTTTATCAGATAACACTCATTTGGTTACTGTGGATACCAGAATCTGTACAAAAATACATCCCTCTTCCTTTGGCTGTTTTGCAGACTGAAATGAGTTAAACTGCCTATAATATTTTCTTCTCATTCCTTATTGTGAGTTTTGTAGATGTTTTGCTTCTTTCTTTTTAAAAAGGATATGTTGTTATCTTTGCTTATTTGTAATAGACAAGTGCATTGGGTCAGCATTGGGTCAGCATTCAAACAGGGCTAAGAAGTCTCATCTACAACTTCTTTATGCTTTCCATAAGAAACCAGAACGTTTTTTTTTGGTCAAACTTGACTTTATTTTCCACCTGTAACCAGGGCCCCTAGGCTATTAGCAATCTTGACCCCCTCCCCCTCTTTCATGTATAATTTTAAGTAAGTAATGCAATCTGACAATTGTGTGAATAAAGTGGATTATGTGCTAATGTGAACTATATTCATTCCATTCTTTAAAGAGATATTTGTTCGGACATTTTTATTAAGTTTTAAAATATTATTATTATTCCATATCTGGATCCAGCTATAGTGAGCGCTCAGACTTCACATCAGGGAATGTTCTTATTTTAACAGTTTTATTGTTTAATTCATTTTCCCTGTAGTAGTAGTAGTAGTGATACATTTCTAAATTGCTATTTATTTTGGGGCCCCATCAATGTCTTAGGGCCCTACGCCGTAGCATAGTTTGCGTATAGGCTAATCTGGCTATGGTCCTGTCAAAAATAAAATTAAGAAAAATGAATATCCCAAAATTTTTCCAGGCCCCTGTTAGCTACTGGCTTTAGCCTACTCAGCCTTATAGTATAATCCGGCCCTGCCTGTAACAAGAGCTAACAAGAACAACCCTCTCCTAATTTAGGGGAGTAAACTCTTCACTGTTTGTCTCTCACGTCAAGTTAAACCAAAATGATATATAAAATTAACATTTCCCTACCGTGATTTGAAATCACGACCAAGTGATTGCTAGGCGGCACTCTTACCAACTGAGCTAAACTGACACGTCTTATATATTTACAAATTTATTTATAATATATATACAATACAAAAGTTACAGTAATCATCTTCAGTCAGAGTAGGAGTCGAGTTTAACCCTGCAGCAGACCAGCTTGTTGTTCTTCTATTCTTAAACAGTAAATATCTTATGAAACTGAAACTCCCAGGTGCCTCTCTTTTGGTGGGTAAAGATTTGTTGTTGCTTACTTTGTACTGACAGAACCAATGCCAAATGTTGCTTATTTTTTTATAACCATTTCATTTTAGCAAACAAACAGCTAAAGATCTTAGGTTCTGCACAAAGTGCGAGGTTGGGTTGAGGGTTTTCTCTACTAGGGTCCCTCCCATTATGTACTGTCCCAGAATGTTTTTGTTGTTTCTTTAATAGTAAACACTCAGTTGTTTGTTCATAGAAAATATGAAATTAATCAGAGGAAGCCATTTATTGTGATCTATTTGGGACACAGTCTTTTAGATAACAATAATCTTAATAAACATATACAAATGTGACTTGGTACATGAGTTGAGTCGACTCAGTTTGAAGCGACTCGGAAAACTGGATCTGCAAACCAAATTCAAATTCTGGATGATAACATTAACCCTTTAAGCATCAATTATTTTGAGGACATTTTCGTAAATTTGGCTTTGTGTTTTTTTGAAGGGCTATAAAGGGAGAATGGTTTATGATAGAAGGTTGCGATACAGAAATAAAGTGATCAGTATGGCACAAGGTTTATGGTGGAAAAGAATATTATTATCTAATTTACATACAATGACGTCATCAGGTGGCGGCCATTGTGGATTTTAAAATCTTTAGTACAACTCTCTTACCATTTTATGAAAAAACCAGGCTTTTTACTGCAAAATTACGTCAAAAATCTGAATAGAACCACCCTGGTATTTTACTTCAGAATTATGCCAATATATATGTGTGCTATGTATTGGTCATATGCACAGCAGATTTCTGGCCATATTTTCATATATATCATGTACTGACTGAACGGGAGTCGGGGGGGGTCACAATTCAGCAACTGTGGTGCTTAAAGGGATATAAAAATTGAAACAATTTATGTTCATTGTTATAAATTCATTGTTATAAATAACTTTACATTATAAAAAAATAATGTGAATTTTTTAAATGAATAAACTTGAAGCTAGACAAGAGGCTTTTATTTATCTTCCTCCACACAAGGGCAAATATGGTACAGTTTGTTTAATATGGGGAGCCCCAACATATGCAGGTGTGTGTAGAGGCAAAAGTTGCCCTGTACCTCTGGCTTGAGCCACAAAAGCATCAGGGCAAGCTACAACTCTTCCCTTTTAGTGTAATGTAATGGTGTTAATCAGCATTCTCACTAGCCGTTTAATGGCTAATTCCCAATAGAAACCTAATTCCAAATTCCCAATTAAGCTGAGCTCTGTTTTGATCATTTTGGTCATTTTTTTTTTTTTTTGGACCATTTTAGTGCCTTTCTGGCCATTTTTGGCTTTTTATAAAATACAAAAATTCGGATCTCGGAAAACTTCCCAGTCCTATAAAAAAACACCCTGTGGTGAGGGTGCTGCCTTGAAGTTGGAATCTCCAGGAACCAGGCACATTTTTTAGTTTTCAAGTCAGTCGTTTTGGTGTATTGTTACAAACGTTAGAAAATAAAAACTCTCTTCTGTTTGTATTTATTATTAATTCAAGTGATTAACATCTTATGTCTATCTGCTTTGGCTGCTGCTGCTGCTGCTTTTTTTCCTCAAGGCTGCCAATTAAGTTTGACATTTATTTAGCAAAAGGGGGGGAGGGAGAGAAATAGTAAGGAAGTAGGAGCGAGGGAGGAGAGTCTAATTTTTCTTTCTTTCTGCCTCTTTGCCATATCCCTGAGGACAGGTTAACGAACTTCATTGATGATGATAGGTAGGACTCTTTTTATCCTTTCACCCCACTGACACTTTGTGTTTTCATTGCTTTTTTTATTTTATTTTATTTCATTTCATTTCATTTTATTTTAAGTTTTTATTTTTACTTGGTTGGTTCAGATCCATGACTGTTTTGTGATCATTCATTTACATCTGTAATTATCAAATTATTTTATTTTATTACGAATAAAACCTAAATCATTTGCATTACCTCATTTTCTGATAAGGCAATTTTCATTAGATTTGACTAGTTTTTACCTTCATCTTAACTTTTAGTTGTTTTGATATTAAAAGAATTAAAATGAAGGTAAAAACTAGTCAGATTTATAAAAAAATAATCTGTTAGAATACTTCATCCAAAAATAATAATAAAACTTTCTTTTTGATATATGATTTCATTATTATTCAGCACATTTGTCTTTCACATTTCCATTCTGAGATAAGGAATATTGTCTTACAAGATCAATGATATATTTTCATTGTATTGTAATAATAATGTACTAATTTACATCTGCTTATCTGACAATTTGTGGTGAAGGTAACCTTGCTTAAAAAACCCCAATTAAGCTGGATGTTTATAAAATTGAAATGCCTGGGGTATTCATTATTTCATTATTATTTATACCTGTTGAGTTTTCACCCCAGTTCTGACTGGTGGCTTTCACTGGACATCAAGTGACAGCAAGTTTGCTCAATACTCCAGGACTCTCCTGTATTCTAGCTGATTTTAGTAGTGCTGTTTTCTGGATGTTCTCGGTTCTCTCCCCGGATTTTCAGTTCCTCCAACCTCTTTGCTAGGCTCTTCGGGATTGGCACTACTGTCGCTTTCTTGTTCCATAGTTTTTTCAGTTCTCTGGCAAGGTTGAGATATTTATCTTACTTTCCACTTTCTTTCAGCCTCACCCTGAGGTCTGCTGGAACAGCAAAAACCACTAATTGACATGTTCTTTTCTTGTTCACAACATCTAGATTTGATCTTCTGGTTTGGATTGGGTGATCCATCTGAATCTCAATGTCCCAGAGGATTATTATTATTTTTATTATAGGCCTCCCCCGTTATAACACGGTTGGTTATAGCACAGTTCACGTTATAACATGGATGTTGGACACTAAACTATTGATCTAGATCCAAAATGGCTAAAATTGGTGATCTTTCTATTTGCTGAGTTTGTTTTGTTTACACAATGTTTTATTTAGTCTTCGATGGGGCAACTACATTTACTAGTTTTAATTGAGTTTTTGTGTTTATCTCTTTTTGAAAGAATTTTGTTCAGGTTCTGTTTGGTTTTCTACCGCAATCACATTATTTTTGACGATTCAAAGACGTTTTGTCAGGTAAAATCACTGATTAACCCTTTAAAGACTAACTTATTAATGTCCTTAATGTCTGAATTAAAATGTCCCAGTAGATTTCTAAAAGAGATCTACGGGACATGTATATCCCAGCAGCCATAGAAACCTTGGGATATATAGGTCCCAGGAGTCTCGAGATGGTTAAAGCATTGTAAAAATAGAAGTAATAAATATACAAATGATGATAGTGGCTGTAACTGATCTTTGTAAGGATTGTATAAGATCTTCCACAGCTTCCTCTACTTTCTGATGAAACCGGGTGTGTCTCCATTTTTATGTTTTTGTAGTGAAGATTTGCCTTGGTCTTTTACAAGGTTTCAAGTCAGAATTTTATTTTAAATTATGCCTTTGGAATTCACAAATAACACTGTGCAACTTTTTAAAATATTTTTTTTCTGTTCCTGGGTAATAAGCATTATTTTCTAATTGATTATGTATAAAAGATGTCAGTTATTCCCTTAAAACTTTGCTTTTGTGACCAGGACAGTGATAATTTGAAATCTACTTATTTTCAACATTTGAACAACAGGCAAATTTGTACATTCTTATCATATAAAGTAAGAAAAACAATTACATATGAATATCACTATCCTGGCCACAAAGTTTGAAGAGAATAATATCCATTTTCTATGCTTTTTACACATAAGCCATTAGAAAATAACACTCACTACTCACTAATCGCATTGTATGGTGTAATCAATAATTTTAGACTTCTAAGAAATCAGAGATAATATCAGTAAATTATTATCTTTTCTCTCGATTGATATTTCCTAAGCATAACTTAGTATGACACATGGCTGCAAGTGTGGAGCACCACACTTGTGGAATAGTACTGTACTAAGTTAAGCTTAGTAAATACCAGAGCACCTCACAATAGAGCAATAGTTAGTATTGCGAACCATTAGTACTGTAATGAGTTTGATCCTCACTGGGTGCCCCCACACTTAGTGTTGGATAGTGAGGTGAAGATCCATTGTTTCCAGGGAAGAAAGAAAACTCGAAAGTTTTTTGTAAAAATATCTACACATATTTTTATTTACTGATATTATTGTTCGGACTGAGATCCTCATCTTGGTTGTCATTTCCACAACGTTTCGGCCGATGTACTCTCCGGCCTTCTTTGGGATGAAGTAAGGATCATCGATAGAGAGGAACATTGAAAAATAAGGAAACTTAAAGAGTCAGCCCATATGCTAGGCAATAACAACCTTCTAAGCCAGCCGAGTATAGAAATCAACACCATATGGGAACCTCTAATAAAAAGACAACACAAGACATGAGGTTTATAAACCCCAAAAACTAGACTCATTTGTCCAAGTTGGGACGGTGCCCTAGATAGCTAAAGCGTTGGTTAAAAAGCGTCTGACTGTTGAGTCATCTGTAGGTTGTGGGTTCAATCCCAGGCAGGAGCACCAAATTAACCACGAAATAATTTCTAGGACATGGATAGTGGAATGAGGACAGTATACCCCCGTGGATCAAATAAAGGGTTCAGTTCAATAGTTCCGGTAAGTTACCGACAAAACTTGACACCTGAAGAAGGCCGGAGAGTACATCGGCCGAAACGTTGTGGAAATGACAACCAAGATGAGGATCTCAGTCCGAACAATAATATCAGTAATACTAACACCTCATCTCTGGGGTCACTTCCACTTCCGCACAGGTGTTTGGCCCGGAAATGACCTTTCATGACAGTATATCATAACATTAGGGCTAAGCTAAACTAAGCTAAGCTTGATAACTTACTATCAACACTGATTATCATTTATACATAGTACTTATCTGATTGGGCTACAAGGGTAAATGACTTACCCAACACAATACCAGCCTCAAGGCTTTTAGCTGGTATTGAACCTCCAGACTCACTCGATTTCCAAATTCGACGCTATTCCAATGTTGGGTAAGTCTGAGATAAAGTTTGGGTTATTTCCCCTTCTAGCCCAATCTGGAAATCCTGACTAATTTTTAAAACCATTTCAAATTATTTGCTTCTTATTAGAAGATGATGAATATTTTGTCTATTCTCGTAATATTTTATTTTTTTTTATTGTTTAGCTAATATAAGAAAATATTACTTATCAAAAGGATTATTTCCGAGTAACCTGGAATTATTTGCAAAAGAATCTTCATATTAGGATAGCATTTTTGTAGGTAGTATTTTCCGACTATTATCCACATAGATAAACCACTATGTATCCATATATATGAAAATATTCTTTTTGCGTGTAGCACTTTTGGATGAGCACACAGAAACTACACTGTGATCCTAGGCCGGGGAGTGATGATTTGATCCGGGGGAAGAGCGCACAGTTGCTTTGATCCTGCGCAGAAGTGCCAATCCATACGTAAATAATCCCATCATTTTTGACAGATACTATACTAGTATTGATATAGTATTGAGTAGAATTTACTTACATGTGTATATGATATATGTTACATGTGTTTACTACTTTTGTAACACTTCACTACTTCAGAGCTGTTAATAGTGTGAATAAAATAAATAAATAAATATTTACGTCTTAACAATTTTATCTGAGGTCTTATTAAAAAGTGACTGAACTCGTTTAAGTGGAAGAGTCTATTGTTTCAAATGGTGGGTAGGAGATATTTTTATCTGCAAAACATAAATTTTCTCTTACTTTTATTATGTATTACATTCAGAGAGACAAAGAAATATAGAAAAAGTCACACAGTTTATTATATAAATAGATTGGATTTTATTTTTGCACTTTTTTTCTCTCAGTCTGGTCTAGATCCTATTTATTTCTGTCTGTTCATATCTATTAGGTAAACATAAGAAATGTGTCATTCTAAAATATACACCTTTCTTTTTAACAAGAATAATGATTTTAATGAGAAAAAAAGTCCTCCGTTATTTTACAGCATATTCAACAGGCCTGTCGGAACCAAATATGTGTTCCTTATTTTTTCAAAAGCTAGCTAGCTTTAAGATTACAGAAAGAGTAAATAAACCAATTATCCCCTTCAATTATTTTTTTTTTTAGTTCATAGGTGTATAATAGACCTATCCTGAGTCTGTGGATGACTTGAAAAATACATTGATTTCTGACAGATTTTGAAGCTCTATTTTCAAAGATTCCCTAAGCATCCTTTTGTTCATAATTATCTTCATCAATTAGATATCTAAATATTATCATATATCCATCAATTAAATAGTGCACCTTTTACAATAGGGATGTTTTCCAGTAATCTAAAGGATGTGATCTAAAAAGAAATTTCTGCTTTGCTCGCAGCCCCCCTCAATATGAATTTCATGTACATGTACAATCAACACTTTTCCTCCTGTTTACTGTTGTCTCATCTACCCAGTAAAAAAAAGATGGAGTTATTTACGTATGGATCAACACTTCTGCTTAGGATCAGAGAATCTGTTCGCTCTGCGTAGGATCAAAGTGCCGCTCCTCGGTTCTCTGCCTAAGAACCAACTCGTAAATAATTATATGATTTTGGGTGCAATTTGTTACATCATGGTAACCATTAAGAATATTGAGACCCTTTTGAACTTGATGGAAAGGTATCAAAGCATATTTTGTGAGGCCTGTGGGAAATGAAGGAGTAATCACCATTTTATGGGTTACTCGTCTATTGCTTTGAAAATAAGTAGTTAAGTGTTAGGTACCAACAATGACTCCTCGCTCCCTCTACTAGCCTTTTTAAAAAGATTTTTTCATCATTTAACTTTCGCACAGGAATGGATACCCAAAGTCATCGCTTTGGGTATGTCACATATTAAATTTAACCCTTTATAGGGCACCTCTAAACATATTTTAGATATCAAAACAATCTTTTTGTATGTTAAACTAGACCTAATTACAAGATATTTTTAGTTGCAAGTTTTCTGAAATCTTTTTGTTTATGGTTTATCGGGGCAAGACCTCCTCTGATGAAGTGTTCATATATGGTGCCTTGCCCAAAAAGTGACCAAAAATGGAAAATATTAAAAAAATTAAAGTAGAAAGTTAAATAAAACATAGAATTAAAGAATAACATTCATATAATGAATAGATACAAAAAATTGATACTGACAAAAAAAATAACACCTGATTTTAAAAGTTTATTGTGCGGGTCAAAAACAGGCTAATTTAATGGGGTGTGGTATGCCTCAAAATGGTTTCTGTCTTTGTTCAAGCACAAGTGTACTTTGCAAAGCTTGCAGACCACATTGGTGTGGATTATGTTGTCTTCGTGGCTACAATATTTGCATGTGGCTGACGGATCCTCAGGTGATCATATATAGTCACTTGCCCCATAAAAGGTTAAACTGATTTTAGCCTTGGGTAATTATGCGGACATCCTTATCTTTTAGTTTGAGAGTTGAATCTGGATAAACACAGGTAATTGTTTCATTATTTTGTTATAATCCGTACAAGTATGAACGAAAAATAACTTTTCTTTTCTGCTATTTATAGAGTGTCAGTTTTTTCCCCTACATTCTCACAAAGAATATTAATAATGTGGAATGTTCTAAAAAAAGGTTTGTTTGTCAGAAATATGCTAATTTTACAATAGATTTTATTTTTAATGTAGAGACACACCTAAACTAAAAATAAATTTCAAGTAAATTAATCAGTACCAGGACTCATGTAGTCAGCTTTATTTTTTCTATGATAATATTGTTCAAAGGTTAAAATACTGACTCACAAGTCCAACTTGTATATCTGATATCATCATTGACTATTATTAGAAACCGTCAACATAGGTTTCTTCAGCTTTTAAGTGATTCTGCCTGCCTGGCTATGGATGGATGGGTGTATGTATGTGTACTGACCACACCAATGGAACGAGAAATTTAAACATTTACTCCTTATGTCTAGAAAAAAACAGAAAAAAAAACCCTTTTTTCTTTTTTTTTTCTTTTTTTTGTTGAAAATTCTACACAAAATAGGATGTTTTTTGGGGAGGGGCTGGTTTACAATGTAATTTTATGCTAAATTGGTCCATTAGTTTGTGTCCGGCAACATTCATGTTTTTTTTTGTTTTTTTTAAATTAGGACTTTTTAGTGATGCAACAAAAGACGAGAGATGTAACTTAAATTCATTGATCACCCCTTTTTCCAATTTTTTTAATTTATCACCCCAACATGGTATGTTGCAAAATGCGAAAAGACGTTGGTCATGTGACTGTTTCTAATGAGTGACTAACCAGACCTGTTATGAAATTAGAATTTTTTTCTAATCCTTATTTGAAAAACAGTATTTTTTATTTTATTTCTTTAGAGTTTTTTTTTGTGACTATTGAAAACGGAACAGAAAAAGTTCACTTGAATGTTTTTACATGCGTAATGTGAAAACATAATGTTATGAAAAGCACAGGTTATATTTTGCTATTGACTGTCGGGCTTTCTAAAGTCTCCAGATTCTATTTTCTTTAATAAACATCTGTAACATAGAAAAATGAAGTGGCTTAAATCTGTGGTTCCCCAACTTTTTCTTCTCTCTCATCTTGCAGGAAGCCGTGGCACACGCTTTGGGAATCACTGGCTTAGGTAGTGTTGCCAAGACACTCAAAATGGTCAAAAATAGCCAAAAAATGGTCAAAATGTTTAAATACAAACATGCTAATTTGGCACTTTTTTTGCACTGATAAAACAAGACACACGCTAATTTGGCAACATTGCTTAGTACATGTAGGTACATCAATAAATCCATAGCCTAATGATGAAAAAAGCATTTATTTTACATAACAAATATTTTTCTTTTTTTTTTTACATAATCTCTTTCCTTGTCAATGCTTCTGTGGTGAATATTAATCACAGATTGAACGTTATAAAGTGAAAATTTCAGATAAAAATTCAGGTAATAACTATGTATCAGGTTACCGACTTATTGATCCACCATCATGTATCAACAAGTAGGGCATATAAAAGGGTTTTGATTCTAGCTGCCTGGTGTCCATGGTCAAGCTCAGATAAAAAGCCAGAATTTTGAAGGCTGATTTTCAAGGCAGGCAGGCTTTCCCCACTCAAAAGATCACAACACAATCTTCCTATCCCCATATCTTCCTATTGAACATGTGCCGTACGTAATTAAAACTTAGTAAATATTGGTGTCAGTGTCTCCATATTGGAATCTCAATCTTTTTAAATCCAGTGTGAACAAGTGCCTTACCCAATGTTAGTCTTTTTTAAGTCTTTCATTGCTCTTCATTTTAGTGTTTCTAAAAAAACCAACTTAGAATCGCAGAGAGAGCCATGGAAAGAGCAATGCTAGAAATAACTCTGAAATAGAAAAAGATCAACATGGATGAGAGGGAGGACTAAAGTGAAAGATATTATACAAATAATTAAGCAGCAAAAATGGAGGTGGGCTGGTTACCTAGCAAGAAGAGATGACAATAGATGGGGCAAAAGAGTAACTGATTGGTGTCCATGGGACAATAAACACAGTAGGAAAGGACCAGACACAAGATGGAGGGATGAGATAGAATAGTTTGCCGGTAAGACGTGGCAGATTAGCACAATCTAGGTCATCATGGAAGGAGATGGGAAAGGCCTTTGTCCAGCAGTGGACTCATGACGACGACGGCTGCTGCTGCTGCTGATGATGATGAACTCTTAGTCATTTTAACTCTCCTATTTTTTTTTAGTCTTCATTTTAAACATGTCATATTTTAGTGTTTCCAACTTTTACAGTTGTAACATCAATAGGCTGTTTTATGTGTTTGCTGGTCTTAATTATGTGGCTGGGATGGCTCCCTTTTTACTAATCCTTTGATGTGAAAAGTGTCCGAAAGGCCTTGCTGAGGGTAACCAAAAGCAAATAAAAAATACATAAAAATATGCAAACAATTATAAGTGACCTTCATTTAGTTCTACTTATTGGTTTTATCTGATAACCTTCAAATTAGTTTTGATTCTATTTTTAGTGCCCTGCCTTTGTTAATTCTTTTTACCTGAAATAATAGCCTCATAATCCAAGTGTCTTATGTAATGGAGACTTAATCTCTTCTTACCTGGATGGTTGTCACACCATCCAAGGTCAGCAGTTATATTATGCCCCACTGCATTATGGGAAGTTCTTGCTATCATATCTTGGCTTTTTTTTTACCTCTTCCAACTAAGTTTGAAGAGCTATATGTATTTAATCATGTCTGTCTGTTTGTCCACACAATATCTCCAAAAGGAAGAATTGATTGAATTTTGGGGCGGATCCAGGAATTTTTTATTCGATTGAGAGATTTCATTTTTTTCCCTACATTTATGTATTATCTCGTGTTTGTCCACGCAATATCTCTAAAAGTTCTCAATGAATTTTAATGACATTTTGTGGAAGGGCTAAGAAAGAATTGATTAAATTTTGGGGTGGATCCAGGAATTCTTTTACAGTTACTTCCCTTTCATCATAGCTATATATGAACTGATTTTCATTCAGTTTTTAGTAACGATGGTGTTGTGTTTTCTAGGTTTTTTATGCTTTCAGCCTGTATATCAGGAGTTCGATTTGGCAACAGTTTCAATGCTGGAGAGTTTGGACATAAATAATACCTGATAATATCTGTTTTGATTGTGTAATGTTCCACTAGAAATAATAAACCAAAAACATCTAGATTTAGATATGAAAAATATCCATAAATTAGCAACACTGAGCAAGTGACATAACTTCACATTTTGGTATATCAGTCAGTGACAGCAATCGATGCTAGAGATACTAGCACATCTAAAAAAATATATACAAAAAAATAAATAGATAAAGGAAAAGAAAATGTTGGGTTGTTATCAACAAGTATCACTTTGATATTTTCTATAGTTTTAACATTCAAATTTGTCTTTGGAGGATTGAACTCCTTCTTGTTGTTATGTTGTTAACACAATGTTTCGGCCGATCCATTCTTCAGCCTTTCAGGTGTAAAATCTGAGTGTGATGGGGTATACAGAAGTTTTTTTTATTTTTAAAGGGGGGGGGGGTAACCCTTGGAATAACAACTAAAGAAGGCCGATGAATGGATCGGCCGAAAGGCATGTTAACAACACAAACAACAAGGAGTTCAATTGTCCGAAGAACCATTTGAAAGTACCACTTTATATTACAAACCGTTTTCTTTTTATGTATTATAAAATCAATTATAGTTGGACTAATATCCTCATCTCAAGATGAGGGTATGGATCTGAATAATTTATAGAATGACATAACTTCATCTCAGTTCTATGGACAACTATAGTGGGAGAAGGAAAAAAAATAGTCAAATACAAAAGTAAACAGAATGCATTTTTATGATTGGGATGGATTCTTTTGCAAAGCATACAAACAGAATTAGCATTAAATTCACTTTAACCAAATAACTCCTAATAAATGCTGATGTGTGGGTTTTATTTGTTCACAGAAATTATATTCAAAGTGATTTTTCTCTATTTGAAAGTAGAGCATTCCTATAAAAACCTTTTTGTAATACCATTAATTTATATGAGAATTCTTGAGAGTTCCCATAGCCAGAATATGGTGATGATGGAATGTTAGGCTGAGTTGTTGAAAGATGGGTTGGTGGAAGGTACAGGAGACTGGGATGTAGAAGAGCAAGAGGATGAGTGCTGTCTCTGTAATGGCTTGCAGCAAAACAAAAGCTGAACACTATTTTCACTTTTCGCCTATTTTCGTGAAAGCCAAAAAGTAGCTTATGGCAAATTTTTGAAAAGCAGGTGGGATTCTTGTACTTTTGTTTGAAGTGCTAGGCAGTATTTTTGCTAAATTATCAGTTACTTTTTTAAATTTAAAAAAAATAACAAAAATTTTGAAAGAATTTAAAAAAAAAAGAAGCTTTTTAAATGTGGCTGGTTGAGTTGGCTAGTTGAGAGAACAGGTAACAAAACACTGAAGAACTGGATTTCTAAGTGTTGACAGGAAAGGTTCTTGACATAAAATAAACGTTATTTGTATCCAAAAAGCATTTTCTGTATCTCCATCACCGTTTTGTCAACATCAGCTCAAACCATTATTGATCAGCTGGAATGGACAATCTTTGCAAACACGCATCACCCCTTCCGCAATCTTTAATTTGGCAATTTTTAAATGGCTAAAAGTGGCAATTTCCAGCTGTTTATTTTAAAAAATGAGTACTTTAAATCTTTGAAATAATTTTTTTATTTAATGATTTTGTTAAAGGCCAGGGTTAGTAGGTAGGTTTCGAAAAACGGTATTTTTAGACCAAGAATAACGTTATTGCTAAAAATGAAAAAAATCTAGCCACTTTCAGCCATTCAACATAGCCAAATGAAAAATTGCCAAACAAAGATGGCTATGGGTGATGCATGTTTGCAAAGTTTGCCAGAAGAATGTAACCTAAAAACCTTTCTTGTGTAAGATGAGAGAATAAAATGTGACAATTCCAATCTTGTGATAGAGATACAAGGTCTGCTTGGAAAGTACCCAGCCATCTAATATTAACAAAAGAATAGCCTACCTAGGGCAATGGCTCTTTAGTTCCCTTCAAAGTTCTCCCTTTTGGACCTCAGACCTCCGATCCCAGTGTCCTTTCCACTTCTCAAAAGAGTCTGCAAAGTCTTCCTTTGGGATCACCATCATCTGCCTGATCGCGTTCTCCTTAAACTCGTCCATGGTCTGAAATCTTTTTGGGAAAAGCTAGAAGTCGCAGAGAGCCAAATCTGCAGGGGGGGGGGGGGCTTACAGACCTATATGATGTTTTATCAAAAAACCCTGCACCAGATGTGAAGAATGACTTGCTCAGTCATTGTGAATGAGACAGTCACAGAATACACAAGCTCACACAATGGTTTCTCCCTGCTGACTGAGTAACCCCATGGGTGAGTGTCTGTCCCCTTTGATTGGTCGCTAAGTTACATCAAGGCCACGCAACATTTTCTTGAGATATTCAAAATAGCCGGATACTTTCCAGACAGACTCCCGTATTTCTATCTACATATTTAATCTGTTGCATGCACGCACTCTGCGGCCAAACCCTGTCCCTCTCTTTCATTCATGTTCAGAATTTCCTTTTCACATATCCATGCAAGTACCTGCTTTCAATACATAATTCTCTCTCTTACCTTTTACATACATTCCTATACATAAAGCATATAAACACATTCTCTCTTATAAGAATGGGGACATTCACACTTGGATAGGCTTTCTCACTCTTTCTCTCTTGTATGCACACATTCTCACTCTTT
>VCCN01002231.1:308245-321600 GCA_006491835.1 Architeuthis dux | reverse complement strand
CTAAACAGTACAACTAACAATATCCCAACAAAAACCATTTCCAGTATTAAATGACCTACAAAAAGGTTGACATGCCGCTAAAACCAGCAAACCAAACCAAAGCTGGACTATCTTACAGGGAAAGGGCTGCAACTGTTCTTCTATTTACCTATAGCTGGGGTGAGAAGTGGATTCATGCCTTTCCCAAGGGCATTAGTGTGGAGTCAATGTAAAACAACTTCAGAACGAAACTCGAATTCAATTTGCCAATTTCATTTTCCATGCCACTCTGCATCTCCAGAGAGAAAGGATTTTTGTCTAGTTTTTCTCCCCTCGTTTCTTTCAACATCTTTGATTCTTTCCATGATATTGTGCTGTGAAAGGTGTTGTCTCATCTTGTCTCCTTCTTTGAATTCCCTGTTTTGCAACAAACATGACTTGCTTCCCATGACAGCATCTAGATCTTGCTACCATTGTACTGAACCTATTCAGGTACTTGTAAAAGCTGTGATATCTAGCATTGGTGGTGTGGAAATTCTTTGCTGACTCAACGGAGCAATAAATAGACTACCATGTGAGAATGTTTCCGCCTGATAAAGATCTGCAATTATCTAAAGCAGTGATTCTCTAGGTCTCGGGTCACATTCCTCCCTTTGCGATCACAGGTTTCCTCAATTCCTCCACCACTTTGAATTGTCATTTAGTAATATTTTCACCATTATATTTTCCATTATAAGTTCCTCCCCTGACTAACATTCATCCCCTTGGGAAATTCCTCCTCTTTACTCCACCCTTTGTTTTTTTTTGGGGGGGGGGGCAAAAAAAACAAACTTTTTTCAGATCGAATAAAAGAAAATAAGAATATTATAAGAATAAAACAAAATATGAAATGCAACGTATTTGAAATGTTCTGGGGCTTTGCCCCTGGATCCCATAAGGTGGCTTACAGACACTCCCCAAACTCCCAGCCGCATTCGGTTTGATTATAATTTTTCCCTTTGGGCCTGCAGTTGAAAAACGTTTTTTCACTGGAAACTTCTGCATTCACCTTTTTATAAATTATGAGACACGAAAACCAGATTTTTATTTAAAGGACACTGATTGCAAGCAGCAAACTTAATAGGATGTGATAACCTCTGTGAATTATTTTCTAGGATGCCTAATAGCAAGTGAGGTCAAGTATCATATGATATTAACCACCACCAAAATTTCATGGAGAAGAATTGATGGAATTGATTAAGTGCTGAAACTTGAAGGCTGTTGCTCTACCTTCTCATTCCTTTATAGAATCCATTTTGTAGCTCTTATTGTAATCTTAATTCCTGAAGTGTTTGTTATCATTTTAACATGTGATAGGCTGTTCCCCTGTTGCGGGGGGGGGGAGGTTGGAGGTTAAGTGAAGAAATGTTGCAATTAAAAAGTGAAATCGATGAGAAGAGAGGAACAGGAAGAAATGGTGGAGGAAAAGGAGAAGATAAAGAAAGGTGGAGTAAAGAGGAAGAAAAGATAAGGAGTTAAGAAAGAGAGGATTGAGAAGAGAAGGAAACAAGAAGAAAGGGAGATTGAAGAATGAAGGAAAGATAAAGAAAAGAAAAAAAACACAGGAAAGATATGAAAGGAAGAAAGAAATTGACTCCGAAATAAGTCTGGTTTGTGCAAGTGTCACGGAAATAAATGACAAATAAACTTAATGAGAATTCATTGCATTGGTTCCTTAAACGATGAAAAAGCAGACAACCATTTTTTTTTTTTTTTTATAAAATCTATTTATTCAACAAAATTCAAGAATCCTCTAAAACAGTAATTCCCAAAGTCTGTGCTGCGGCTCCCTGAGGCATAGTGGTTAGTTTTCATGGGAGCCACAGGACATTCAAAAACTTTACTAATTCTAAGCAATCGTAGTTCAATGTGCTAATGCACGGTTACAGTGATAGGAAGTGACATCTAACTGGCACATCACGAATCACTCCGTCAATTTATTGTTGAACTTCACCGTTTCAACACTAGATGGCGCTCGGTCAATAGACAAGGTTTACATTCTGGATTGTCAATAGACAAGGTTTACATTCTGGATTGTTCAAGAACTGTGTCGAACATTCTCGGTATGTAGTAATTGCATTTAAATAACCACAGATTTGTCACGGCCTCATTGAAGATTGAATCTACTGAATGATGATATGATCAAGCTACTAAGTTAAATCAAGTTTATTTAAAAGAAAAAATGAATATATAACTTTGTTATGAATTTAAATTACATGATTTATTATTTTTTTTACCTAACTAATCTAACCACATGAACGTAAATGCAAATGTTCAGTAATTTCTGATTTTGGGCGCTGTGAAAAAACACTTACACACTAAAGGTGGGAACACATTGCTATCACGTCATGTGAACTCATGCGAGCATTAAGTAGTGTGCAGGCCAGTTTAACGCTTATTTGAATTGCTAGGAGACACTGCTGTAACGCTTGCAAGTCAAGTGAGTCCTTGCTGGTCTGCTCACATTTTCTGTTTCCGCACACATTTATGGGGTGCATGATAGCATGAGATTGTATTTTCTCTAATCTAGACCTGGAAGAACTTCTCATCATCATGTAATATTTGGTGACCACATGTAAAATCATATGAGTTGACCTGTAGTGATGTACCGGAATATCTATCTGGTTGGATATCCGGCATTGGATTCGCAAAAAATGGGATATCCAAATACATCAGATTCGCAAATAAAACATTAAAATCCACATCTGTTCAAAAAATATTGGGTGGCTAAAATTTGAAAACGTAACACAAGTGTGAATCCTATTGCTGATTTTCATGATTATGAGGCCTCGTGGACAGGGCTTTGGAGTTGGGATCTCAAAGTTGGAGGAATTTTAGGTTACTGGAGTCGGAGTCAGAAAGATTTTACTGACTGGAGTCAGTCAGTAAAAATAAATCAACACCGACTCCAACTCTGAGTAAATGTAAATTGTAACATTACTAATTGAAAACCAGCCCAATAGGTCGCCCTTCGCCCTACTTCCTGTGGAAGGCCTGCCTGAATGTAAATAAACCCTCTGCAAAGCCTTAAAAAATTAACTTTTCAAAACTGACAAATTTCCTGAGAAAAAGGAATGGATTGAAAACACAAAAAATTACTTGCAAATTTTGTATTTTATTTTTGAAAATGTGTAACCCTTGGTTATACAGATGTAAATGGTACTTAAACACAGTATTAAAGGTTTAAGAAAGTATATTTTTCATTAAAAAATATAATTGAATAACATAACTGGAAATGAAAAATCTAGCCAATTTTAGCCATTTTAACGCCAGAGGAGTAGGAGTCTGAGTCGGTGGTACCAGAAACTGAGGAGTCGGATGTTTTGTGTCCGACTCCACAGTCCTGCTCGTGATGGCAGTGTGTTCCCACCTTAAGGGTGCCGTGATACTAAGAAGTTTGGGAACCACTGCTCTAAAAGAATGTTTATTCAAAGTTTATGCCATGCTCATCTCTCGACTCTTGATGTATTGAAATCTGTTTTATCTATTCCTCTTGGTACTTTCGTTCTTCATTATTTTCATGGAACATTGACACTTTAAGGTTACCACAACATCTCCCTCATCACCCGCAGCTATTCTATCTACAATACCCTAGGGTTACATAAGTATCTCCCTCCATCTTGGGTGGGCTTTACTCAATACAAGATCCCTCTTCATCTTCCTAAGTTACAAGAATGTCCAAAAGTAATTTATTGACTCCTCTCACAAAGTCTAAAAACTATATATTTTTTTAAATGGCAAAGGATTGAGTTTTCCTGCCTGGTGTTCTGGTTATAAGCCAATAATATCAATTTGCAAGTGTGGATTAGAGCAGAAGCACTCTTAAATTGTCATTTTCTCTTAAAAAAAATAATACGGATGGCTGGATGTGACATCTCTTTTGGGAAGATTATTAGTTACTAAAGTGTTGCCCGTCATGACAGCATTTCAATGTTTGGAGTATACTATACTGTGGGTAATATCAGGTTTTGTCATTTTTGGTTATCCATACTTCAGCTGTCCTATGAAACACTAGTAACTACTTTATGCTGTTTTCTTCCAATTAAAACTTCAAAGAAGATATTTTCTATAGTTTTGAGACGGGTCATTAAAACTTGTCACACTGTTTTGTTCATATCTAAGAGTGTAGATCAGATAAACCTTTCAGATTTTACATACATAACCCCTCATAAAATGGTATATATTTATAATTTATATGTTGCTCATCTCTACTACGTAAGTACCAAAAACATTACAAATTGTAACAATGATTAGTCTTTTTTACAAAATTTTAAAAATGTATTGCAATAACTTGTTATTTTACACCTGAAGAAGGCCGAAGAATGGATCGGCCAAAACATTGTGTTTACAACAAATAACAAGGAGTTCAATCGTACGAAGAACCATTTGAATATTTAAAGAAGATATTTATATTATTACAATACATTTTAAAATTTTTGTAAAAAAGTCATTGTTATAATTTGTAATGTTTTTGGTACTTACGTAGTTGAGATGAGCAACATATAAATTATACCATTTGATGAGGAAATATTTTAGAGTTATGTATGCAAAATATGAAAGGTTTAACTGATCTACACTCTTAGATATGAACAAAACAGTGTGACAGGTTTTGTGCGTTAAAAAGCAACGGACACTGGATTTTATATATAGAGTTTTCAATAATGTTTCATTGCTTGATGGCATTATGGAGAAATATCATTGCAAATATTTAAAAGCTGGTGGTATCTCTAAATATTATTGCAAATATTTAAAAGCTGGTGGTATCTCTAAATATTTACAGGCTACGGAATGCAAATTTGGTTGAAATTTAAATTTATTTATCTAACCAGCTAAATTACTGAAATTTTATTCAATTCTCAATTTTATTTTATTGGTTTAAAATTGGTTAAAAAATCCAGGCTAAAGAAGAAAACAAAAAAACAAACTTTAATTTGTGGACCTAAAAGTAGTAAACAATTATAATTCTTTTTCTTTTTTTCCTGGAATGCACATCTGTAGATTTTATGCGTTGAAGTAAATGAAATTTTTGACATTTTTATCCCACTATTAAAATGCCATGAAAGACTCATCCTGTTTCCTGACAATCCATCAGGTCATAGGATAATTTGATTGATTCCCATATTAATTCGGAGGCTTGTTTGCTTTGAACACCTGATGAAAATTCATCAAATCTTAGAGCGAACTAGCATTCCAAGGGAAATTATGAATCACTGCCACCCATATAGGTGGTGGTACAGTTACCTTGATGAAAATACTACCAGCATGGTTTGAATCAAATTTTTGATTTAAAAAAACCAAAAAAAACTGGTCTGGTTAGTCACATGACCAATATCTTTAGGCAGCATGCTGTGTTGAGGGGGGGGGGATCAATTAAAGGAAAAAGGGGTGATTTAATTTTCTTAACTTTTTGGGGCTGTGATCATTAAAAAGTTCAAATTTAAAAAAAAAAACAAGTGTGAATGCTGCTGGACACAAACTAAGGGTCCAATCTGGCATGAACTTCCATTGTAAATTGAACCCCCATTAAAAACCTTTTGGGAGTGGGGGGGTGTATGTGGGTGAATGCAAAACTTCAAGTTTCTACTATGAACGGTTAGGGCTGGGCAAAGTCCGAATACATAGATACATATAAATGTCAGAACACATGAATAACCTAAACCCTGCAACAGTGATTAAACCGATCTGTTGTGGGTAGCAGTGGTTAATAGACAATTATACTCAGCCAAGTGGCGGGGGGGGGGTTAAATTTCTCTGGATGTTCTTGATGAAAAATAAATACATTTTGTGACTAGTTCATCAGTTTGTGTGACATCATCCACATCATCTTCTGATCGCTCTTTTTGACAAGTATCCCATTTTGAAAAATAAATAGGTAAAAATTCAGTTTAGTTAAATAGTGTATTTTTGAGAAAAATTTAGTTTCAAAATGGAGGCATCAATTGGTTCTCAAATGGGGATTTCATCTACAGTGTACATATGAAGCTAAACTGGACTCTTAACAAATATGGCTGCAAGAGTGTGTGTTGACTGTCAAGTTGTCAGTTCATAGATCTTTGAAAACTTGCGATTTATAAACCTGTTTTAGTGAAGTAGTGTATTTCTGTAGGAAAATGTATTTTTCTTTTGATGTTTGGAGTGAATATAACCTTTAATTTTTCTGAAAATTTTTTCAATGTTTTAAATTTATGCCTAAATACAGTTATTTAAAAAAATGAAATGAAAAATATTAACAAAATTTCATCTGAAAATAAAAAATGAGGAGGAATTTTTGAAGAAAAAGTGAGCAGAAGAGAATGTTTTGTGAAGGTGTCATGTATGAAAAAACCCTAACCACTAAGCTGTTAAAACTTAATTTTTCTCAAAAATGGAAACCATTCCCGAAGAAATGAAGGGTATATTCATTCTAAACAACTCAAAATATTCTCCTATGAAAATACACTACTTAACTAAAACAATCTTAACCAATCAATAAAAGCTGATATTTGATAATCTTTAAGTCTGGGATTGCAGACCAACCGATGAAGATTAGCAATGACCACCCATCGATAAAATAAGTAACTATTCAATCAAATATAAGTAGGTTTGAACAAAATGGATGAAAATTTCAGTGTGAAATCAACACGTGAGAAATTTTTTTTAAATCTGTCAAAAATCAGTGTATAATTTGATTTTAATAAAATGTTCGATACTTATTTATTAGAGGACAAATTTTAAAAAAAATAATTTTCCATTCCAAATTTCGGAGAAGGATAATTTTTTTCATATGATTCCTACCCCACCTGTTATTAATTTGATGATTTATATATTTTATATAATCATGCGTTCGTTGATTTTCACACATTTTACAGATATATCCCTGGAGATACTAATTATGTTTACCTTTTTTAGAATAATATCCAGGAACTGCTGGAACGGAAATCTTATTTTAGGATTAAAAAAACGGGAAAATAAATATTTTTTTTCTGGCAAATTTTTAGTTTTATTTGATTAATTATAATTCAGGCATTTGATCTGTGAAAAAAAATTTTTTTTCACTTAATATTATTTAAAACAAAAGATTTTTCATCATTTTTATCGATTTATTCCGATATTTTCGAAATCTATATTTTTTATTCTTTCTATGTCATGGTTCGATTGAAACTTATATAAAAATATTATAACAAGGAAGAATAATTAAATATAGTGAAATGATGAAAAAATATTTACTGGCTGTATTTTTAATATATTTTATTCTGTTTTTTGTTTATGTAACTTGACCGCTATTTCAAATTATGGGAGCTGCAGAAGACAACCTGCCTTTGTCGTGCGTTTTAATCTTGTTTATTTTTTCCACTCAAATATATGTACAGCATTGTCTAACATACATATGTATCACTTATACGCTTGAAATTTGTTTTTTTTCTTCATACCTTATAATCAGCTACCAAAGATAATCCGCACAATTTTGAAAAAATGCATTATCCTGTGTATACAAATATCTGTAACAATTATGTTTCCGTGGATAACACACACCTGGATTTTTTAGTTCAAAGTTTTCGGGGGGGAAAATGCGGTTTATACATCTACATTTTAAAATTTTAAGAAATTTAATAAAACTTTTGGTATTTATTAAATACTATTTAATCATTGTATTAATTTTGAATGACAAAAAAATCGACCTGACAAAATAAATATTGAATTTAAAACGGTTTAAAACCAGCTTTAGGTACACAAAAGTAGTGTTTCTTTTTTTTTTTTTAATTACTAACTATATACTATAATCTTGCGATTAAAACCAAAATTAACCATCCAAACAAGATATTTAAGATGTTTTGAAATTAAAAAAGAAAATGTCCGTCGGTTATACCTAAAAACATGTTTGGGGAGCCCTATCGGAAATTAAAACAAGTGGTCTGCTCAATGAATGCTCCCGTTTTTGGCAAATGCAAGCGTACCACATACCAACACACAGACACATTGAGAATGTTGCATGGGAGAAGAAGAAGAAGAAGACCATGTTTTCTGACGGCCTAACTGTGCACAGGTCACTCACCATTCTCCTTAGCGCAGCTGGAATTAACCAAATCTGCGTGTGTAGTGCTGCTCTTTCTCTCTCTTTTACTTTCTCTTCTATTTTCCCACCCAATGCGTACCCGCCCACCCACACGATATATATATGCTGCTCCCATTGATTTTTTTTTTTCTGTGTTACAATATCACTGAAAAACAAGCTGCTGCATATAACTACTGTATTTACTCGTGTATAATGCGAGAAATCTAATGTAAAAAATCAGGGTCAGAATTGGGGGATAAGTGATAACATGGCGTCCATTGGGGGCGGGGGCAAATGAGGCATTTGTCCCCTTCCTCCAATCAGGCCTTCTTCACTGAGGGAAAGGAGGTTTGAGTTGCAACCATATAGTCAATAAAGGATAATAGTGCAGTACAATTGTTTTATGTAACCCTAACTTAATGTTCCCATATAAAAAGACTGTATTATTGTTGTATCGCCCTTTACGCTGTTCTGCTGCCATGGGTCGTCTTGTCGAGGGTTGCTCACTTGCGAGAGGAAATGCCGAACTTGTTTAGAAAGGAAGGACTCGAAGACTGGTTGTAAAAATATGAGACCTATTTTTATTTCATAGCTTACATCTTTCGGCCGGAGAATGAAGTGTGGGAGAGAGATAAGGAGAACCGTCAGTCTGTCCCCAACAGGGACAGCGGTCTCATGCCTTCTAGCCTGGTTTAGGCGATCTGCTTCTCTGCCGAGTCCTGAATGTTCTGTTCGGGTGTGCTCTCCTGAGTTCCTTTATCAGGTTTTAACGCCCACGCTGTGTCATTTCCGGTCCCCACATCCCGTCTTTGTGGACACCTACGCATATGCTAAGGTGACCGGGTCACTTAACATTTCTGCACAGGTGTTTGACCCTGGAATAACCTTTTCGTGGCAGTATATCATAACATTATTATTTGCTGGTGTTCACTTCATTGTGTCACCCTGGGGGTCAGGTCTCCGTCAATGGTCAAGTGCACCATCTGAAATCCGGATCATAGTGTGGGTTGTATTTGCTTATATTACAAATGGCCGCCTCTGCGGGTGGAATACCTATCGTGTAATAGGGTTGCCCCTGATATATTCCGAATATACCCATTTTAACCCCTCCCCGAAATCTATGCTTTTGTGTGCCCCCACCCGGGTACATTTTGTTCCCCACTGGAAAAGTGGCAGTATGATAACTTATACAGGAATACCTTGAATAGTGCGTTTTTAAAAATGTTTTTGATGTAGTACAGTTAAGATATTGCTATACAAACTAATGGAACTGAGTAATAATTATAATGAGACCTTGGACAGTGCTGTTTTGATCAGTACAGGAAATTTTGGAATGAATCAACCGCACTATTCAAGGTATACCTGTATGTATATATTACTGATTTTTAGCTATAAAAAGTAGGAGTGGGTGTCTTTGCTCTTTCTATGAAAAGGTTGATCCTTCAATTTCAACATAGTTGGTTCAATTTGTAGTTGTAATATTATCTTTATTAATTTTTTATTAGATGAAGCATTGTCAATCTTTTTAATCTTAATTTTAGTTGCTTTTCATTGCAACCACTCAGACCTTCAGTCTACGACTGAGTAAATAGTTCAGAAGTAACTAAAATTAAGATGAAAGAAATAAGAGTCAAAAATTAATAATGGTTGGTTCAAGTTTGAATCCAAACAGCTTTTTAGACCTTAGGTAGATTTATCTCATCTCATCCCCTCAGGTTCTGTATGTACTTGTGCAAACTAATAGTGTTGTATTTTTTCTGTGCCAAACTGGCTTCCTTGTCTTAAAGACTATTGACAGGAGGAAAAACCTTACGACCTAATATTGTAAAATTTGCTTTATTCTCCTAAAAACAGTGGTTATGAATTTAAGAGTAAATAATTTACTTAGGATTTGCTCCTTTTGTTTTTTCAGTTAATTGATTGATTTACTTATATTAAGGAATATAACTTAGTAGATTGTTTAAGTACCCTGCTGGGTCCCTCATGGCATTTCTCAGGCCAGGGGGTTACTTGGCAGTGCCAATCTCCTATCTGATTGTGCCAAGTTACATGGTACCAGCAGCAGGGAGTAATCCACAATTGTTTAGGAATATGGCACTTCAGAAAAAATCAAAAAAAAATCAAATTAGTCTATTTGTTTGAGACTGGTGATATGTTGACAAATTTAGAGCTTACATAATGAAAAAAAAAATCTTTTTTTTTTTTTTACCTTTTTATTACTTAGCTGACCAAATAACTACTTTGACTCAAGTTTTATGCTTGATTTCTCTACAATTTTAATGTTTTCTTGCTATATTTTGTGCTTTTGTTTCAAATAAGTGTGTTTTGATCAATTAATTTGTTGAAGGTCGCCTTATCTGCCGAAATATATGGTAATAATAATATTCCAACCTAATTTTTGAAGGTCACCTTATCTGCTGACACGGTAATAGTAATATAGTATTCTATCCTAATTTTTGAAGGTCGCCTTATCTGCCAAAATATATGTTAATAATAGTATGCCATCCTAATTTTTGAAGGTCGCCTTATCTGCCGAAATAAAACCTGTCAAAGTACTACATCCTAATTTTTGAAGGTCACCTTATCTGCCGAAATATAAGGTAATAATAGTATTCCATCCTAATTTTTGAAGGTTGCCTTATCTGCTAAAATATATGATAATAATAGTATTCCAACCCAATTTTTGAAGGTCGCCTTATCTGCCAAAATATACAGTAATAATAGTATTCCATCCTAATTTTTGAAGGTCGCCTTTTCTGCCAAAATATATGATAATAATAGTATTCCATCCTAATTTTTGAAGGCCGCCTTATCTGCTGAAATATATGGTAATAATAGTATTCCATCCTAATTTTTGAAGGTTGCCTTTTCTGACAAAATATGTGTTAATAATAGTATTTCATCCTAACTTTTGAAGGTCGCCTTATCTGCCGAAACGGTAATAGTAATAATAGTATTCCATCCTAATTTTTAGCTGTTGAGTTTGAAAGAAGAAATGACTCGCAATATGAGACCTACTATTCCCTTGCACTGCTACTATGACTATTGCTGGAGTTTGCACTTGTTGCTAGTTACTATTTCTATTCACATGTGTAAACCAATTGATTCAGCCTGGGTTTTGGATGTGTTCGTATATTGCCAGCCAGCCTGCAACTGCTAGTAGTTGTTGGTGTAGCAGAACAACTAGTATCAAAGCAGTTGCAACCACAGTCACTTATGATGGCTTTTATTATTACAGAGGAAGCTGCTTATTATGATCTCTAGGTCTGTTAGATAACAATAACCGGATGATTGCATTAAGCAAAGGATATAAAAATTGGAACAATAATTTATATTCATTGTTCTAAATCCATTTTTATGCTATTAATTTCATTGTTATAAACAAGTTTACATAATAAAAATATTAATATGAAGTTAATATGAATTTTTTTATTCATTTCAATAAAGTATTTGGGACCGTTTTTGATAACAATTACTGTTTGAAAAATCTGTGATAATAATAAACGGCTTCCTCTGTATTACGGATGGTGTAGGCAAATGACTGATACTTTGGTGCTTAAAATAGTGTTACTGGTTTGGTTTGGTTCTGCAGCAGCAGTAGAATTAGTAGCATTGCTTTCAAGTGCAGTTCCCATTCTCCCACCACCAACTCCAGTCGTTTCAACATCCACATCTTTATTATCATCTCCATTCAAAAATTACTGCCTTTCTCTTTCTCTGCCTTTTATTAGCATTTTATTCATATAATTATTCATTATTGAATTCCAGAACAGTTATTTTTTGTAAACTTTGTATCATATTGCAAAAATGCCTAATTAAACATTTGACAGGTTTTTTAATGAACGAGAAACAATAAAAAAAAGAAATGTGTAGCAATCAACATATTGGTGTAAAAGATAGTAATTACTGTGTACTAGTTTACTTGTGCCGTCAAACATGACGGCATATATGGATATAAACATTGCCTTTTTATATGCGTGGATAATAGAGATTTGCATTGCAGTGAGCTTAGAGAATAGCGTTCTGTTGACCACAAAAGGATTTTTATCATTTTTGTTTTTATTACTTTTTTATTTTATTTTTATTGTTCTTTAAATTCAGCATTTTTATTACGTCATCAGAACATAAAAATACTATTTTACTACATCAGTTGCATCCCTTAGCGTGACAAACACACGTTGCTAATTATTATGTGTGGATTTGTTTTTCTGTTTGATTTGCCTTATGTCAGATTTGTTGTGGAATAATTAATTGTACTATCATTTTACATTTGCTGTTGCAATTAAGCTATTTGAAATTTTTGATAGCATTCTCTCTTTATAGTTGGAAAAAAAATAAACAAACAAAAGAGCCAAAACAGCATGACCATCAAACATTCCATTACTATGTAAAATGCCTGTACTGGTATCAACCACTTTTTGAAAGTTTGCTTTATGCCACTTTTTTGCTTCTATGAAAAAGAGGCGAAAAGCAAAAATAGCATTCAGCATTTGTTTTGCAGTGAGCTGTTATAGGGGCAGCGCACACCCTCTTCATGTCTCTTTTTACCCCAGTTTCCTGTACACCTCAACCTCTGGCGACTCAGTCCAATTTACCATCATCACCATTTTTTTGTTCTGGGAATACCCCCAAATCTTTCCCATATAAATTAATGGTAATAGCTTTTTGGATTTACTCCATTTCGACTTACAAAAGGTTTTTATAGGAATGCTCTACTTTAGGATAGCGGAGGAATCTGTAAACATCTTGTTGTAAACTTGAATCAAACAGGCTTTGATGACGATTCATTAACTTTCATTCGCTTTTATTTAAATGAATCGTGATTTGAAAAAGAAAAAAATCTTTCTACAATCTACAGAAAGCTATCAATTCTACTGAAGTCTTTGAATAAATCATATTCATGATATGAAACAAGGTAAAAAAAATCACCAGTGACAATATAACCAACTGCGAAGATGACCGAATTTTTTCCCCTTCTACCTGATCATAATTTACTATGAAGATGAGTCCATTGGTGGTCCATTGGTTGTTATTGGTTCGTTGTGCTTCATGGGTATGTGGGTGTTGCCTGTTTGTTGGGTGCTGGCCACTAGTGATGCCAGCAATGAATCGCCCAGGCTGCTAAATCGGTCATTCAGATGACTGCTTTCTGCTTGACCAATCAGGACCCATTGTAATAATTATAATAATCACAATAACACTCATTTACTCAATATTTGGTATCCATCCTCCGACTGAAAAGAGAAAATGGACAAAAGACTGTAGAAGGCTTGACTAACCCTTCTTTATCTTCTGTGTGTGTGTA
>VCCN01002231.1:211041-226605 GCA_006491835.1 Architeuthis dux | reverse complement strand
CTACAATGGCTGACAGCGTTGTCTGCTTCAGTGAAAATGGTGCTCCTGCACAAATACTCTTAATATCCATCCTACCTGTATTGCTGTTAACCTCAATTATTTTCTGCTGA
Source organism: Architeuthis dux (assembly GCA_006491835.1). Taxonomy (NCBI): domain Eukaryota; kingdom Metazoa; phylum Mollusca; class Cephalopoda; order Oegopsida; family Architeuthidae; genus Architeuthis; species Architeuthis dux. Next base: position 226,495 of record VCCN01002231.1, on the reverse strand, counting down.
TTACTAGTCCTCTTCAGAATTAGCCATAGGCTGTTTGGTTCAAGATGTTAATATTTCTTTAAACTTGTGAACATTGAGCCATATGCTTCACTGACCAATTCTATTATGTAATTAGTAATTGAATGCAACAAATGTAAATTTTGATTAAAAAGAAAATGTCTATATATAACTATTACTTTCCCTGAGTGACTATTCAAACTGACTGGTTTGTAAACTTCACTTGTATACAAAAACCTAGGACGCTTACAGATTAATAATCTCAGCGTTCATTTTGTCTTATTTCCCCAAGACGAAAAGGCATACACATGGACAATTTCTTTACCGTGCCTTATATACTGGATATGCCTTATTTAAGATTGAGAGCATTGGTAGCCATTTTGAGGTTGTAGAAAATAATAGTATATTCAAATTTTGATAATCCAATGGAAACTTTTTTTATGCTGTTTAAAACACCTTTTTATGGCAATGAGATCACATGACCAAATGCACTATTGCTTTAATTTTTATATCTGCCGTCTGCACTAAAATATCTAGTGATATCACTGCTAAGCGATGTTTTTTGTATTTCAGGCTCTTATTAAAATGTATCCGCGTTTTGGGGATTTGAGACAATCACACATATTAATGCTGCAAAGTTTTAAATAATGTGTGTGTATGTATGTGTGTGTGTGTATGTGTAATAATTTACAAAGTAGGAAATTTCCCAAACAATAAAACAGATTGTGACAAAAACCTTTCCCTTTCTTCCTATTAGAAATTAATTTTACCATAAGTGAGTTAATATTGGTGGGCAATATTCTCAAGTTGCTACATCTGTTTGTGTGTATGTGTATATATGTATGTACGTATGTGTGTGTATATATAGGTATCTGTGTGCTCTAATATACATCACAAACATTTTTTCTTTTGGAAATGGTACAGTTCTCTTTTACTTTTTATTTTATTTTGATTTATTTTTTGCTGGTTTTTCCTTCCTCTCTGCACAATTTTACACAATTTTACCTTTTTGTTGAAAGACACCTTCCACATTTTTTGTTTTTTTTAATATATTTTTGTTTGTTTTTTGTCTAATTGTCTTTGTTGTATATATCAATAATACATACATGGAGAGAGATAGATATTAGTTACTGTATTTGGTGGCATATGAGACAGCACCTTATTTCAGCATGGAATATCAACAAAAATATGCATTCCCCTGAATTCCCATCATTTATCACAGTTTTTTTTTTTTTAACTACTACTCAATTTCTGGTCAATATGAGGCTGGTCAATGAAGGTTACGTTTATCTTTTTGAGAGATTCTTTGGGGAAAAAAACCTGAGTCTCATATGCTGTTAAATATGGTAGTGTTTACTTTTCATTCACACATTTCCTCACACATGCATGTGAACTTACATTAAGATAACAGAAACATTAATGTATATAAGATATATAACATACATACGAACATTAACATCTATCAGTGCCACACACATTTGCATGCATATATTCATACATTTACATACATACACTTTGCCCACATTTACTGAGTCTGTTTATTGATGTCTGCTTTTTCACACTTTTTTTTTTACTTACCTACTTTCTTCTATTCTACATGCAATTGTTAAATTCTAGAAATTTGGCCTGATTAGTGTTTTGTCTGGAATCTTGACCTTGAGTTGTTCTCGACCAGGGTTGCTAGATTTGGCCAGAAGGGGAGATAATCGGAGCTGCTTTTTCTCATAGACTGTATTGGGGAAGTCTGTAAGAAAGAGCTCGGATTATGTCCCCTTCTAGCCAAATCTGGAAATCCTGTCTGGGCGGCTCTTGTGATATGAAGCTTGCTATCATTGAGCCATGCACATTTCCCTGCCAAAATAAGGTTTCAATGGGTTTTTTTTCTTTTTTTGCACATACATACTATCAACCTGACTCACAAACGCACACTTTACTCCTCATTGATACGTAAGATTTGTTGATGGTAATAACCGAGGGAGCTGTTTATTATAATCACGGATACTGTTATCAAATGCTTATTGATATCAAAATCAGTCGGTCGCAAACACTTTATTTAAAATGAATTGAAAATTCATATCAATTTTTAAAAATATAAATTTGTTTATAACAACAAATTTAATAACAAAACAAACAATTTATAACGATGATTGTAAATTGTTCCAATTTCTATATTCTTTGCTTAATGTTATCAACCAGTTATTGTTATCTGAAAGACCCTGTCTCAAAGTGATCACAATAAGCGGCTTCCTCTGTACCGTGTCTTTCATAATCTACATGTCAGTGTCATTTGAATACACACACACATTTTTGTGTGCATGTATTATCTTAAATACATACACGAGATGCCAAGCATAAATACTAGCTTTTAGAAAAATACAAAAAAAACCTTATGTCCACTACAAGCACAGTCATTCTCTCTCTCTGATTACATAAAATACTTAACTTAGACATGGCACAAAATAACAATTTTGTCTGTTTACATTCGACACGCGTCTCAGTGGTACTCAACCTTTTTGCCCAGGGACCCTTTTCACCATATTTCAGAATATCATTCCTCCCTTTCAAGATTGTCTGACTCAAAAGGCGCATTCCAGAGTTGTAGTTTGTGGGAAGATCAATATTCCAACAGTTTGAATTTGCTAATCTGTGGTCTCAATTCCCTGCTGAAACCCTTAAATTCTGCCAAGGGGTAGGTAATTCCCCCCCTGGTTGAGAACATTTGGTCTAATGGCTAAAAGATTTTTAAAATTTTTTTAAATGGCTACTTTTTCCAACGGAAAATAAATTTGAAATTAAGCTTTGTTCTGTGGGAACAAATATAATTTCATAAAAAGTCAGAAAATAACTTTTGAGTTAGTCTGAACTGTCATTTCTTCATTCCTTAGGTTTGTGTTGTAAATAACGGAGAATTATCATTCAAAAGCCACAAACTATAAAATCAACTGTGGAAATAGTTTGAATCCTATCATTTTGACGAGCCCCCACTGAAATGTTAACAAAGTAAAATTTAGATATGTCTTTGCCAGAAACATCATTGGTTTTTATTGCTAGATATACAGAGGAAGCCGTTTATTATAATCACGGATAATGTTATCAAAATCAGTTGGTCCCAAACACTTTACTTAAAAGGAATTACAAATTTAATAAATTGAAAAATAAATTTGATATTAATGATTTATAACGTAAAGTTGTTTGTAACAATGAATTTAATAACATGAAATAAAATTCATAGCAATGATTGTAAATTTATAATAATGAATGTAAATTGTTCCAATTTCTTTTATCCTTTGCTTAATGTTATCAGCTGGGTATTGTTATCTAAAAGATCCTGTCCCAAAGTGATCACAATAAAAGGATTCCTTTGTATTTTGAGATGGCTGATATTTCTTTCTGACAAGCAATTCTTATCTCTTGTAAGTGATACCCATGGGCCTTAGAAGAGTAGGTTGATACAAAAGCTATTAATTAGAACAGAGCTTTCCAAACTGTGTCGCTACACTTTAGTGTGTCAGCGATAATCTCTAGGTCTGTCAAAATTGAGTATAATTTTGTATATCTTTCAAAAGATACTTTTCCTGAGTCAATTGAACTGCTCGGATGACATTATATATTTGGCTTTGCTAACAAAACTTGAGTGATGTGTCGCAAAATATTTTATTTTTTAAGTGTGCCGCCAATGCCAAAAGTTTGGAAAGCTCTGAATTAGACAATATCAGGCAGAATTGTAATTTTGTGCACAGCATAGACACATTATTGAAGAATTATCTATACCTATATCTTGGTTGTTTAAGAAATAATTTTTTTTAATTTTCTTTTGATAAGCAATGTGTATTGTGTGTCTGTCTTTCCATATTTTTAGTTTCATTATTGTTATTTTTATTTTGTTGGTTTTCCTTTTCCTTTTTGCTTTAAATTTTTTTTTTTCACTTGGCCGTAGACCCCATTAGCAAGTGTGATTGTTCTTTGTACATTTTCTGTGTTCCCTCAGAATGCACTTCCCAAACACCTTAACCTGTTCATGCTGCTATGATTGAAGACAGAAATTGTTGAAATTATATCTGCTTATATTGAGATTGGAAGGTTCTATGAAAGCGAGTGTGATACTACTGTACACTCCTCCTTTCAGTTATTAGTCTGTAAACTTTCTAGAGATCTTCATACATGTTCACTAACTCAAGGTGTATCACTAGTTTTGTTCTAATGCTTCTATTATAGTAATGTCTTTGTGGATGCAGAGGATATACAAATTTAGGAAGTTGAGAAAATAATGATTGTTAGTGAACTGGTAGTTTCCCAAGGGAGATAATCGTCTAGAGTTTGAGTCAACATTCCAGCAGTTTCTTTTCTCTCACGGATGCATAACAAAAATTGAAAATATTACAATGCTTTTCAAGGCATGGAGATTTGGATTTATATACTAAAACGTAACACCAAAGTTTGACTATAAAACATTTATTAAAAACAAGATTACTAACTCTTGTATAGTAAACAATATATTTAATAACAGATGACATGTAGAGTTTAAACTGTTCACTAAAATTACTGCAAATTCTTTTGTTTTTACTAACATAGTACATAATCCAAAATGACAGGATTATTTACATATCAGCACTTCTGCCTAGGATCAAAGTGTTGCTCTCAGGCAAGACTGTTAAGGCCCCTATTTAGTAGTTGGTTCGATCAGTGATGAATCTCCAAGGCTCTCAATTTGATTTGTTTCTCTTTCCCACACTTGGTCTCGGAATTTCTGTATTATCTCACTTCATAGCAGCCAAACATTTAATTAAACAAGGTGAACAGAAATTATCGGTTAAAAACACTGCTTCATTTTTTATAACTTAGAAATCCAATTCATCTTAAGATAGAAGTCCTAAATGAAATTGATAGATAAGCATTCAGATACCAAAATCAAAACCGGACGAAAAAGAAAAAAATTTGCAAGCATCCGGAACTATCAAACTCCAGGAATTTCTCTTATAGTCTACCAGTTTATACAAAAAAAAAGTTTTGACCGACTGATTGACCCATTAACTGCGACAGGTGGTGAAGAGTAGTACTTATCTATTGCAAGATAAGAGCCCTGACTCATAGATAGAACTGGATTGTTTGCCATCAATTACACTAACACATTTTTATTGTGTTAACAATAGAACTGCAATGACTAAAATTTCCGTCATTCGCAGTTAATGGGTTAAGTCAGTAGAGCTGTTTTTCAGACAGTAGAGTTTTACTTATCTATTTTTTCGTTCAGTGTGTGTGTGTGTTATGTGTGCGTGCTTTTTATTTGATGTTAGAAGTTTCCAGTTGCTATTGTTCCCCCTTCCCTCGTCCTTCTTTTCTATACCGACGAATGTACCAAGGGAGATAATTCTAGTTGGAATGGTATAGCTCAACTTCCTCCGTAATCTTTATTTGCAAAAAGATTGTTCCGAATCTGATAGCTTACAAACCGACTACCATTTATTTTACACTTACACATGTGACTAACTAGATACAATGATGCTATTAATTTCCTAGATCAGTGTGCAATTAATACGTTTGTATTTTATTAATTTCTAACTCTCCTTTAGTCTTAGCTCTCGTCATTGCTACGATTCTTGGCTTTATTATTTTTTTTACCTAGCCTCATACACTTTTTTATTGTCTATTTAAAAACTGTTTACATCTGTAATGCTCTTTTAAGAAATTATTTTCACAAGAAAGATGTAGAAATTATTGATTTTTCTGATTTGCTTAAACAAACATACTTTTCTTTATTTAAAAAAATTATAAATGGGATCATCTGGCTTATGAATAATAAGTTGTTTTGTGTTTCTGTAGAATAGGATTCCCAATAATGTTTACTCTTTTGTAAACAAGAACAATCCCAAATTCTCTCTCAGGATTTTCATAGAAGGCTGACTCAAATGATCAGTAATACAGAAGAAATCGTTTATTATAATCACGGATAAAGTTATCAACCGTTATTGTTATCAAAATCAGTCAGTCCCAAACATTTTATTTAAAATGAATTAAAAATTTCAGATTAATTTTTTATAATATAAACTTGTTTATAACAATGAATTTAATAACATTTCTAATAATGAATGTAAATTGTTCTAACTTTTATATCCTTTGCTTAATGTTATCAGCAGTTATTGTTATCTAAAAAGATCCAGAGGCTTCCTCTATAGATGACAACGGTTCAGACCATCCAAATGATTGAATGGCATTATTATAAATTAATTATAATTAGCAGGGGAGGCTATTCTCCATGAGAATCAGTAGTTTTTCTTAACTCCTAATGTGTGTGTATCCATATATTCTCATTGTGATAATAATAATACAATATTATTATGATCAAGTATAAATGTTTAAGATCATTTCTCACCTAATATTCACTAATAAGTGTGAAACAAATTTGTCATGGGGACTCCATAAACTTATATATATTCACATGTACACTGTTTTGTTTTTTGCTAGTAATTTTGTAAAGTTTTTAAATATTTAAGATATGAGGCTTGGTAAAAAGAAATATAAAAAGAATCACTGCATTAACAGTGGATTATTTCTATTTTCTATTTTAGCTCCAATTATTTTTTATTAATCTAGCCTTAAAACCTTAGCTGTGCTATCACAATTGGCTGCCTGCTGTTGACTTGGTTCTCACTAAATGAACTTTTTTGCTTTTTAATAATGTTTTTTTTTTTTTGGTGTGTGTTTTATGCTGATTTACTGTTTTTCCTTTTCGCAGAATTTAGAAGTTTTTTGTTTTATTTTTTTCAGCTAATATTGAGTAAAAATGAAGAAACTGAATATATAAATAAATATAAATAAGTATTTTCCCAATTTTTATATCTCCCATAAAAAAAAACCTTAATTGAAATGTCTATAACCATATAAAAATGTCTGAGGTATACTTTGGTGTAGGAGCAGCCATTTGTCAAATTTAAAACTACTTATTACTGCAGTTACCTGAATTTATTTATTTATTCATGGTACAGAAGTTATAAGAATTTGTTAGATTAATTTAAAATAATGCTGTATGCCCAATATAGTGTATTTAATAGACATGCAACCCTTGAAAGTATGTATAGATAAGCATTTTTAGTTCTGTTCTAATTTAGGCTTAATTTAAATTTAAATACAAGGAATTTTGATGGAAATAATTAAGACTTTTACCATTTTAAAAAATACATTGGAATAAGATTTTTTGCTCAAATAGATATTGGTTGTAAGTAGCATCAAATCAGTAAATTATGACAAAGCGAATCTCATTGCTGATTTGTTTGAGTATATAGATGCGAATAATAAAATGAAAGAATACAAAGTGATGATGGATGATATGAATAAACATTGAAATATTTATAGAATTAGTCCTACTTTCCCATTTTTAAATTGAATCTAGATTAGCAACAGATATATTTTTCAGAGCTAATTTCAGCTGTATGTTTTAAAATTTTGCTGGCAAGGTTTTTGGAGAGATCAAGAGGATTGAGTTTGCAGAATAGTTATTCTTAATTTAATCTGAATGATATTGAGAACAAGTCCTTTCTTGCTAGTTTTCAAGTTAGCTTTTATTCTTGGAACTGGTTTCAAAGAAGTTTTGTGCTACTAGTTTTGACTATTTAGTTTAAAACTGACACTTAAAGACTGAATTGTATTCTTTAAATCAAAGGACGACTTGCACGTGGCTTTGACTTGAAAATGAGGCTGCTTTGAATGGACTGCAACAATTTCCTGTTTTTCCTTTTTTATCCTTCCCAAATTGATTGTAAAATTGTTTGAATTTCATCAAAAATTGCTTGTCTCAATTTCCCCTAATTTCATATTTTTGCTTGGTCCAAAAGAGTTGGAATTAAAGCATGTCTTTTATTATTATCTTATCCATCTTCCAGTACACATTCCCTCCTGCATGTATATCCTGGTCATGCTGAAACAAAATTTAAACAAAGATCATGTTTGCTCAGTTATGTTTTTCCTAAAAGAAGGGTTGAACAGGGTTTTTTTCTTCTTTCTGATCTAGTAATTTAGCATTCCAAATTATCACAGTTGTTGTTAGGACTCTTGATCACTTACAAGAAAATAGTAACCAAGCAGATATCGAATCTAATAAAAATAAGGTTTAAAAATCCAAAAGTAAAATAAGAGTAAACACTCCATCAGCCATTTTAACCTATAGGTGTATTTATTTGACCACTATTCTTTTTTAGTTTTGAAAATTGTATGAATAAAATTAGAAATAGCAGTAAAACAATGTTGATACTGTCAAAAAAAATGACTGAAAAGTTCTTTTTATTAGATTTGATATCTGCTTAGTTGGTATTTTGTTGTAACTGAGTGCTGTCACAACAACTGTGATAATTTTGGATGCTAAACTCCAAGATTGGTCTCCCTGTTTTTTTAGGTCGATATGTTTGTCTTGCAAAACTGTCTTCTTCATTTCTGACCCTTGCCTTATGATGCTATTGTATCCACAGACCCTGCAGGATCCATTTCACTAACCCCCTGCATTCAATGTAGTTTACTCTCCTTTTTCTTCTAATTTCATTGATTTCATATTAACATTTTTCTTCTAACAAGGCACAAAAATGTGCTTTTCTGATTTTTGTTCAAGCATGTAAAAACGTGCATCTACTAAAATAAAATAAAAATTCTTAAAAGATGTTTGAAAATTATCTTTAATTATGAATTAATTCTTAACGCATTCTGTTAAATGAGAAAAACATTCTTTAAGCTGTTTTAATTATATTTTAAATCCTTCAAAGAAAGAAATTAATTCGGAAAGTAATCTTTGTTGATTTCAATAATTTTAAGAAGTTGATGTCTTGAAAATTTTGGAATTGTTAAAAACTATCTTTTTCATTCATTTTACAAATACTTATTAAAAAAATGAAAGATAACTGTTTTTATACTTTGCTCTGTTTTGTTTTTATTTAATCTTTAAGATGAAATAAGGTGGTAACATTGAAAAGTGGAATTTCCTTAAAAAATCTCAATTTGAAAGACGATATTTTAAAGTGACTCTCACTGTTTAATCATTAAACATTTTTTTAATATAATATTTTAAATTTAATCTTTTCTATTTATTCATTTATGGTATTTCTTTATCTGTTGATCACACATTGCATTCCTCCATTTTTCTGATCCTGACATCCATTCCACTTTTTGTGTTAAATCCTCAGGCTGCTATTCATTACTGTTGAACTGCAGAAACTCTTCAATGCTATTAAGGAGTACGTCACTGAAGGATACAGATTCAGATTGTTGGCAGGGGTTACTCCACCGAGGAGTTGAATGCAACAGGTTTTTATCACTTCATGGTGAACCATCAATGTAATTTTGTAAACTCTAAAACAGAGGTTAACACAAAAAGCGGAATGGATGTGAGCATCGGCGAAATGGAGGAACAAGGCACAATGCAGTTCACAAAGAAGTAACCATCTCTTTTAGTGACTGGAAAAAACAATCTGGATACTGCTACTTTTTACTTTCTGTAACATCTTTACCCTGTCTGTAGTTCTTAAAATCCGTAGTTGATTATTCAAGTTAGCAGATTCTTTTTTTATAGTCTTAACTTGGTCACGTTCAGATCTTCTTGACCAATGTGTTTGAAATATTAGTTCGATGTCTGTATTGATCATTCAGATGTCATGATGGTAAAAAAGTCACACGAAGAAGAGGAGGTGCAAAAACTATTAACCCTCTTCAGCACAAAAATAAAAAGATGTATTGTACTCTTTTATTTAGTCTTTGTTCATTATGCTAAACAAAAAAAAATGGAGGTTTTGTCCTGCAGGGTCATTTGGCTAACTTTGGAGAAGTCTTTTAGCATCAACTCAAAAATAAAACAAACTTTAGTAATATTTATTGCTTTCTGTATTCTACAAGCAATACTCCAATTCTGTAAATAGACAACTTTTGATTTAACCAGATCTACATAAATATTTATGAACTGCTATGGAAGCATTATTTTAAGAAAAGGACCAGGCTCTGCTAAAATCTAAATGTCTGATTTACGATAATTGAAACTTGTCTTAATTATTTTCAAGAGAGCCAGATAGGCAAGAGGAGATAACTCCCTTTGTTTTAGGGTTTTTTTTTCTTCATGTTTTACTGGAAGTGTTACAGGTACAAAAGGATTTTAAAAAATGATTTCCCTATGAAATAAGTTCCATTTTTCAATGGAGTATAACATTTGTTTTGCTGTGTTTTATTGATCAACTTTAACCTTCTGAAAGATAAGTTCCTGCAAGATTTTTAACCGTTTCTTCCTCTTGTTTCCAATCAGTATCACACTACTGGAGATCTTCCACGTTTCTTTGACACTTACATGCAAATGGTAAGTCCTCACTGCTACCATTGTTGTCACTGTTGTTGTCATTTTTCTTGTTGTTGGTGTTTCCATTCCCCAAACTACCACCACCATCATTGTCCCTGCTTTTTCTTTATTTTCTTTTGTTGTACGGTAGATAATTTTACTACTGCTACTTTTTTGGTTGCTATTATTCTTACTACTACTACTACTAGCACTAGTGTTTCTGTGTAGATTTAGCGACTTTTGTTGGGTGTTTTATTACATTTTTATTTTCTTTGTTTTTGTTTTATAATTTCACTTTTGTCTTGGATGCAATTTAGTTGTTGTTTCTGGATTTTTATTTTTATGTTTTGATTCAATGCTGGTTTGGTTTCTTCTTATCGCTATTTTGTGTATTTGAAGTCTTTTTTTTTTTAATGGCTAAAGACCCACCCTTGATTGTTTTCCTTCTGCTTGTAATTTCCAGTTAAAATTACTTGATAGTTTTGTCGTTTATGGCAATGTTGCTTTTGTGTTTGGATGTTTTTAATTTTTATCAAAAAAAAAAATCTAAATTTCTTTACCTTCTGTTTAGTGTATGTCTCTTAATTTTTTTTATTTTACTTGCCCTGAATACACAACACAAGTAATTCTGTTACTGGTTTCTCCTTGTGTTTAAAAACAGTAGCCATTATTACTTGTGACAATGTTGCTTCCTTTCTATTCTTATAGTTTCAATTCCTGTTCTTCATAAAAGCGTCCCATCTCTTAGGAGACAACTCCCAATGGAGTATATACAGCTCGTGACAAAATCCTGGTTTCCATTGCATGCATCAGCATAGTAATTCATGCAAGTTTCAAGTCTGGTCGAGACCAGGACTTTATTCTTACAAGGTTTTATGACTACCCCCAGTGGCAGGATGCAAATCTACCCAAGGGATATTTCCACCCTAATCACACAGCTTATTGTACTCAATTAGCGCACAGGGAAATCTGTCCTGATGAAGAGTTTTCCACACTCTTTGCCCATACCGGGACTCGAAACTGTGACCTTCTGTGTGAGGCATACATTCTAAGCATTACATCCAAGCAGACTTTTGTTCTACATAAGACACCTTTAATTTATTTGTTCTCTATTAAAAAAACAAAAAAATCTTTTACTTATTAACTCTGCCTTGGCTGGCATTTTGGCTTGTGCTTTTAAAATCCTTTTTTTTTTTCTTTTTTTTTTCTTCTCTAGATACTTTTTTTCCTAAGTTGATTGGTTGTTTCCTGTATTGCTATTTTTTATACTCTGATTTCTTTTTATTTGGTTAAAGCCTTTTATGAAATATATAATTATGTCAAAACATCTTGATTTTGAAAAAAAGATTTTAATATGAAGCCAGAAGGCATTTAAGAATCCATCCATCTGATGTGATTTAACAATTCCAGATGTTGATTAGGCAAAAACCTTTAATTGTTGGTTTTTTTATAATCACAGATAATGTCATCAAGCAGTTAATGTTATTAAAATCAATCGGTATAGCTATAGAATAGAATTGCTTTTTTTTTTTTTCTCTCAAAGAGTGAATTTTTTACGAGAAGATTTTCATAAATAAATACAAAAAGATTTTTCAACGTAATTTAAGGAATTGGAAAGAATTTATTAATTCAAATGAATGAAAATCTCCTTGATTTACCTCCCTTTCTATGCATGGTTCTTTCTCAAATGTGTTTTTGAACTGCTAACACCAGCATGTTTTATCTACTCTCCCTTCTTCTGGAAAAATTTCATTCTTAAAACCAATATTTTAAAAAAGAAAATTGGCTTGTTGCTGACCAATTTGGGTCTGTCCTTTTTTTTTTTTTTTTTTTTTTTTTTTTTTTATTGCCCTAAATAATTTCATCTAATTTTTATTTATATATTAAAATTTAAGCTACAAATGTTTACCATAAAATATGAGCATGGTTATCATTCTTCACATTGCTTTTTACAGAACATGGACTGCTGATGTGATTTACTTTGTATGTTGCATCAGTGAACCTTTCTGTTGCTTATCTTTTTTAATGAATAAAATTTAATAAGAATTCTTGATTTAAATTTACAAATATATAAAACAAACAGAACTTCTTCGTTATCTGTCCGTCACCCATTCCGCCTTGCTCCTCCATTTCGCTGATTCCCACATTCTTCAATTTTGTAAACCATTATTTTGCTTTCATTCTTCATAACCAACGCTTGACACAGCCAATTCTTCTGGATACTTGAAAACAAATTACAGCAAAAGTTCTAAAATTGGAGAGGAAAAAAATTCTATCTTTTAAGTATTTCAAAATAAGCCTGAATGAAAACAAAAAAACAACTGAAATTAAAATGAAGGTAAAAACTAGTCAGATTTAATTAAAATAATGTTGCAATTATTTCATCCAATAATAATAAAGATTGAGTTATTAAGATTACTAGTTCTCATACATGAAAACAACAAAAATATGGCATCGAGTCGGATGTAGGGAGTGAGTTTAAAAGTGTGAATCAGCTTCTGCTAATCTATGAAGTCTTTATGACTGATTGGTAAAAGCAGCTAGGCATGAACTAGACTCCCTCTGGCAATGAGGGTGTGAATTCGATTTTCACCTGAAGGCTTATTCTTATTATCTGACCGCACTGTTATTTGTTGCTGTAGAAACAACGGCCCGAGTTGTAAGTTGTATATAAAAACAACTGAAATTAAGATGAAGGTAAAAACTAGTCAAATTTAATTAAAATAATGTGTTAGAGTAAAGCATGAATGCATTTTATTGTTTAAAACCACTGGGTTGATTTGGAGAAAATAGTCTAGCCATTCTCAACAATCGGCCCCCTGTCCAACATGAACAGATAGACAGAAATTCATTTATTATAATTTCAGTCTATGGCCCACTTCAAATTTGCCAGGGCCCACAAGGGGGCCATATGACTACCATTGAGATAGTTGAATTAGTTCTTAACTCAGAATATGGTTCTATGCATTTGTCAATGTCTTTTTTTTTTTTTTTTTTTTAAATCAATTCAATGATGCATGTATAACTTGTACTGCATGCAGTTTAGTCTCATTTTAAAGACTACTTGTCCTTGTTGCAATTAATTTAGGGCTTGGGTAATTTTTCAAGCAAATACCACATTTTGAGGGGTTGAGAGAGAGTTTCTTATTTTGAAAGTTTTTGGTGTTCAAAAATATTTAAATTTTCAACTTTGAAATAATGAAGAATTTCTGTAACTTGCCACAGCCAATGTTGAGTTTTATTGTCAATGAAAGCCTCCTTAGGGGAACGTGGAGACAACTAAACATCCTGATGTTAGCAGTGTTTTTAATCCAAAATTCTATCTTGTGGATTCCCTCTCTGCCTCTTTTGATGGCTGTAGTAAGAATTAGATCATATTAAGTATTCAAAAAGGCTGCACTAAGACTGCCAGGTATTACACCATTTCTGTCTTTCAATTTTAACTTTATTTTTCTCAGTAATATTTTAAAACTTTTCATTTGTAAAAAAAAAAAAGAGCCATGTTTTTTTTGTCTTTATTTTAACCCACTTCTCGGAGAAGTGAACTATGTAGTTTGTTCTATTCTAATTTTTTCCACCATAGGACACATGTAAGAAAGGTAATTAGACTGACGTAATTCAAATTACTTGATTGTCTCCCTTGCCTTTCTGACTATCAAGGTCGAAATATCTCTAAACGCTTCAAGGTGACATCTGATTTGAAAAACCTATTCTTCATTTAAAAGAATTGAAGAAACTTAACTACAAATGTGTAGATCAGTAAAATGATTCTTATAGTGTTTATTCAGTGTATTTTCTTATTTACTCTCCATGTGTTTTCTCTGTATTTTCTATTGAAGATAATTTTACTTTGATCTAAAGTAAAAAAAATTAATCTTTTGGCTTGCTTCTTGAGTCGATTCACCAAGTAGTAAGTGGTCATTAGTCAGCTCACAGTCTTTAAATGACACGAGTGATTGACTTGATAAAAATAAAAGTTCATGTGTCTAAAGTGGAAAACCTTTTTGTCTCTGTGGGTCAGATTGTGTATTAATGAGTGGATTGTGGGCTAGATAAATGCCATAACAAAGCTTGAAATATGGGAATTATCCATTTGAATGCATCTAGTTATATTTTGCCTCAAATCAATGTATAGCGCTTGCTAGTAAATCTTTTGTGCTTCGCAAAGGATGCCAGTTAATAATTAAAAACATAATTTAGTTGCAATTTATTTCAGTCAAGGTGTCCTTTGAATCCATTAAAGATGCAAAGAATCTTAAAACAAAAAGTAAGCATCCCAATATTTGCTCGTGGGCCTGGATCTGGCCCAAAGGCCGTCAGTTGTCTACCCCTGGTCTAAAGAGAAAGATGGACCAAGATAAACATTTTTTTTTCTTAAACAGAAAAGGAAAGGCTTTAAAAAAATGTAAATCAGTTGTTTAATCTTCTGCTGTTTTATTATTTGGGAGGTTTTTATTCGCGAATATATTTTGTGTCTTCCTTTCTGGGTTTTCTCTTTTATTTTTTACTTCTGTTGATTTTGGGAATATTTTTGCAAATTTTTTTAATGACATTTTTATTTCTATTAATTTTTTTCTTAACAAATGGACTCAGTTTAGATAGCTATGAAAGCGTTCCTTTATCCTCTATATATATATATGTGTGTGTGTATAATATATATATATGTATATATAATTCTTTAATTTTGACTCAAACTGAATTATTAGCTTTTGATAGTGTTCTTGGAGTTATTTTGTGCCTGTCTAATTAAGGGTATTGGTGATAATTAACTTGATGGCTAAGGGTCAATTAGTTCTATCTTGATTCCTGTTACTCTGGCTTTTATAGCTGTTGACTTGTAAATAATGTTTTTAGTATGGGCTTCTCTTTCAAAACCTTTGGCTTTTTTATCAGGCCGGACATGTTGACCTTTCAGTCTTACAAGTTATCCAGTTTTGTTCAGAGTTTATCTGCTTTCTCTGGAAAATTGATTTGTTATTTCTATTTGTTGTCGTTCTTTTAAGCTTTTTCATTTTGCTTTAAAGAAAACTTGCTATATCTCTTGTCTCTTTCTGTAATAAATTTACTAGAAGATTTTTTGTGTAGCATTTAGTAAGGACATTTGTTTTTATTAAATAGGCAATATATTTTAAGATAGACCCTAAATGCCTGTGCCAA
>VCCN01002231.1:199412-211031 GCA_006491835.1 Architeuthis dux | reverse complement strand
ATAATAATTGAATCCTGTCATGGTTGACTATGGGAGTAACAGCATTCAGCTGTTACTGCTTAGGCATGTAAGGTAGTTATGGGAGACTCACTCTCTCACTTTTTTGGGTTTTTTTGACAACTATTGAGGTATCCCAATGATGACAACCTTTTGTTAAGCGATGGGATAGTGCAGGGAGAAATGGATTCATGCCTTTCTTGGGCAGTGGTATGAAGTGAACATAAATAGCCTCAGCTGGAATTTAAACATGGTTCACTGATACCGTTTTTCCCTACCAATAACCATTATGCCGCTCTGTAATTCTTTACTGTAAATAGTATAAATATTCATTAAATATCCGAATAAGTTACCTGATACCTACCTAGAATTGATTAAAACATGAAATAAAAATTGTAACTAGTTTTTAGATCTGATGAATATTCTTTTCCTAGAATTTATAATTTGGAGGAAGCTGATTTTAATTTGATTTAAATATTTTTTGGTTTATTTCTACTTAAAAATTATCTGACTGTTAAAACTTTCCACGAATTTAGGTGATTTTATAAAGTATCATTTGCTCAGTTATTTGCATGTAAGATGTACAATTTTTTATTACTTTCATTTTGAATATCCATGCACACATAGTTTCACAAATGCACGTGCATGAATACATACATTGTGTGTGTGTGTGAATGAAATGGAAAAATAGATTCTGGAGAATCTGACAATATGAGAGTGAAGTCGGAAGGTTTGTGGTACAGAAGACGTATTTATTCCAACTTTCATTCCTTGATGATATGTTAAAGAACATGTTGGAATAAATACATCTTCTGTACCACATGTGTGTGTGTGTGTGCATGCATGCATATATTTAGGTTCTCCTTCTTGAATTCCTTCTGCCAAGGAAAATATTTGCACTTTTCTGTACAGTTTTGTTTTTGGTGTAATTTGCGAAAAACCAGCTTTGTTAATTTGTTCTAAAAATGTATTTCTGTTTTAAATCAAGAAAAAAAAAGTCTCTTATTAAATGTGCCAATGAGTGAGGTGATAAACGCACCACAAAGACTTTGCTTTCATTGTACCTTTTAATAATGGCATTAATTTTACTATGAATTCAAAGAAGAAAATTTGTTTTTAGAAGGGGGATTTTGTTAAATTCAATGGAAAATTAATTCTAACATAATTCACATTCCTGTAAATTGACATATATTTTTTGTTGAGTGTTTTTAATAACATTAGAATATTCTTTTAATCAGTAAAGCTTTCTACATCTTTTATCCATAGTATTTTTTTAATTTATAGCATTTTTTGGGTTTTTTTTTTGCAAAGAGTGCGAGATAAACTATTTTTTCTATTTCCCTCGTCTTTGAGGGCTTTCTCCTTCCAAAACTTTACACATCTTAATCTAGATGTTTCTCTAAATATCATTTTTGTACAAAAATGGTATTATTGATGGAGTAATGATACTCCATGAATAGATGATATGAAAGAAAATTGTACCAATCCAACCAGATTGCAAGATGTATTACATTGTTACTTCATTGTGAATCTGACTTTATTATTGAAACAAATAGCCTGTTGTTTTATTTGTTGCTGTAGTCGTTTGCCCTGGGGTTTCATTTCTGTCCCTTCCTTCCCAGCTATAGCAACAAATTCTCCGGCCCTGACACATTTGTGCTATTCTTTTTTTAAAATTTTATTTTTTTCAATCATTCCCCACCACATTGAAAAAAGAAAAAGATATTTCAAATAAAGTTCTTATTAAATTTCATATTGTTTTTTGTTGTTGTCCCTCAGTGTTTTACTGTTTTAACTTTTTCTTCAATTTGAAAAAAAAAATGTGAGGAGTAAATATATTCTTCAAATGAATGACTTTTGTCTTTTGTCTATTGCAACTTAGCCACCATGATGACGGAGGTAAGTAATGACACATTTTATCCATAATAGGGAAGTAAATAAAAAAAGGAAAATTATTATTTTTATTTTTGTTTTGGTTGTTGTTCTTTTTTTGTTTCGTTTCATATTGCTTTTTTTGTTTTTAAAAAAAAAAAAAAAATTTCTTTTTCTTATTCCCTCCACCTGAAATCCAGGAATTTGCTTTTGATTAATATTTTAAGATAGAAATCATTTTATGTATAGATATATCTAACCTCCTTCAGGTGAAAATAGGTATCCTGGCCTGGGGATAATTATGTGTGTATTTATATCAGGTGTAAATAAAGTATAAGGAAGAATGAGAACTTTATCTTAATCAGGGTTGCCAGACTTGGTCAGAAGGGGAGATAATCCAGGCATTATCTCAGAGGGATCGCTTTGCAGCCTTTTGGCTAAGATCAAAGTGTAGTATCTGTTCTTCGAAACCGCCATGGCCTCGAAGTTCAGAGAACCACGGCCCCTCGGGGGTCCTTGTGGCATGCTCGGGTATTGTCCTGGGAGAAGTTGCACAGGATATCTTGGCCAGCTGGTCGGAAGGCGATCACCATTAGCATGCTCAGGATTCATCCTGAGAAGCTTTTGGGATTCTCCCACCTCGAGTCTCTAGTCACGGGGACATGGGACCCCCCCCCCCCCTTACTGAATTCGGCACTAAATGACCCACCAAGGGTTGATGTGCCGTTAAACAAAACAAATCAAATCAAATTTTATCTCAGAGATTTAGCAAAAACAGGCATTGGAATAGCATTGAATTTGCCCAACTCAAGAGGCTGGTATTGAACCTCTAGACTCACTTGATTTCCAAATTCAATGCTATTCCAATGCCCATCTCTGAGATAAAGCTCTGATTATCTCCCATTCTGGACAAATCTGGCAACTCTGACCTGAATATCATAATGAATAAAATAAAGGTAAGTAGACCAATCTAAAGAAACTTCCTGGATTTTGTTGACTTTCCCTGTCAGAAATGCAGCAAACACTTCACTTTTAGTTAATTTTAAAACTGTTTCTGTGTGGTTTATTTCTTTTTAAAAATTTTTTACCATGTCTCATTTAAAATACCAGTTCTACATGAAATCTGGTCTATCAGATAATTCTAGTGGATAAAATGACAGATGACAACCAGAAGTTTTTATGTTCAAACCGTTTAAGAACTTTTAATGGGACATATTCCATTCTGGTTGGGAACAGTCATTTGGTTAATGGACATATCCAATTTATAATGATTGTAAATGGTCCCTTCCAATAGGATATGGACATAAACACTTAAGGCAGACGTGGCACAAGGGGCAACAAAATGTTTGGTGGACTTAGCTCATACTCTATTTCTCTGGTGATGCTTCTGACTTTCTGTCTTTACTTTAGCACTGATAAAAAGTCATCCAAACCGAGAAATCCTGATAGGGTTTTCTTGTTAAACTACAAAGAGACTTCTAAAGATCATTAGATTTACTGTATACTTGAGATGTGTAGCGGTTACTGGCCTGGAAAACAAAATTGGCGAAACAAGTTTGAGTTTTGATTGAGGCGGCTTACTTCACACTAATGCCCCTTGGAAATCTATAAATCCTCTTCTCTCTCTAGCTATGGGTAAATAGTGGGGCATTTGAAGTAAGACTGTCCAAGCCCGTTTGAGAAATGGGGAGGGTTTGGTGTTGGGCCAGCACTGCAACCCTGTAAAAACCATTGCCCCAAATGCCTTGTCAGATATGATATTATTACACTTAAAGAAGGCTGAACAACATAGCAACTGAAACATTATTAAAAACAACAAAGGTTAAGATACTGATTCCTAAAATGTACAGAATGTTTGCACGGCTTTTACAGTCTCTACATTTGGTTTTCCTGTTGCTGCTAGAATCACCAAAGTAATAAAATTGAATACCCACAATACCCAATCACTATTATTAGCCACAAGAACACGGTGCCCCCCTGCAGAGTTTTTAGCTTGTTCGTCTGAAGCCGAGAGTTTGCCTATTAGTGATTGCCTCCAAACAACTTTCCATAGGAACTGAAAACATCCTTGAAAGATAATCTTTTAGTTTTTAGAAAAGTCTGTTGTGATAAAAACTTGAAAAAGATATACTACTTTAATAAGTTTTTCTAAGATTGTGTAAAAGGCAATTAACTTTTCTTTCCCGCCATAACATATATTTAAAAAGCATAAATACAATGAGGCATGGTAAAAAAAAAATCCCTTTTTGCATGTCAGTTCTATGGGTTTTTTGTTATTTTTATTAAAATTCTGTTCTCCCCACTCGGTACACTTTTTACAGACAGGCCCATAAGCCTTTCACACACACACATGGATTAACTGATAAATACATTACCAAAAGCTGTGTTATTTGTAAGAATCTTTTTTTTTCTATTCAAAAATATGGAATATTAATGTTGTTAGAATACTTTTTCATTGATACTACAGTTAGAGATATATATAGTACTCATTTCCAATTATGCGTCAGTTTTTCTGCATAATTTTTTTAATTAGACCTCTGTTTCCAACCGGAGGAGGCTCAATACGTTAGTAGAGCGAATATTGTAGACGAATATTTATCTGAAGATCGAAGTCTCATGAAACCAACTGTACAGGTTGTAATGAACCAATAAATATTCATCTACTATATATATATTGAGTCATCCTCAGAAAAGTAGATGATATTGAAAACTAGCATTCCAAGGGAAATTATGAATTACTGCGACCCATATATGCTGTGTTGGGGGTGATCAATTGAAAAGGGGGTGATCAATGAATAAGTTACTACTCTTGCCTTTTGTTGGGCTCTGATCAAAAAACAAGCGGGCACAAACTAGTAACCAACTTAGGATAAACTTACATTGCATATTGAACCCCCCCCCCATAAACCTATTTTGGGGGGGGGATTTTCAAAAACAAAAATAAACAATGTTTACTCTACTCTTTGAGGGGAGTGTGTATGCAACATTTCAAGTTTCTACTATGAACGGTTAGGGCTGAGTGAAGTCCGGATACATAGATACATATAAATGTCAGTTTATTGCTGGCTACGGACTTATTGTTCCACTTGTGTGTGTGCGTATATATATGCACAACCTGCTACATTTAATATTATGCTATTATTTTATTGTACACGTAAGTGTGTTTACGTTGACCATAGAACCCTAAATAATAAATATCAGTATACTTAATTTATTTTGACACTCTGACCCTTCATTGAACAAAATGTGGTAAAGTCTCCACAAAGATGAGGATATTAGTCCAACTCTCAAAATTATGAAGTGGTAGGTTTTAAAATATTATGAAAAGATTGTTTGGGGATTAATTTGTGAAATTTTGTGTTAACACTGGTATCCTGTTTTAGTTATCTTTTTGGTAATTCTTCATTCAAATTAATTTTTCTTGGATTATTTCTGTTGCTGCCCTCTTCTGTAAAGCATTTCCCAATCCATTGCGTGAAATAGAACTCCCCCGAACATTTAGATAAAAATCAATGTTAATTGTAATCCTTTGTAGACATTAAAGAGTGATTTTGCTTAATGGTATTTGTCAGTTTCTGCTTTGTGTTTTGTTTTGTTTGTTTATACCTGTAGACTCCTTATGGGGTATAGGGCCACTTTGCGATTTTAGTGGCAAGTATGTTTTATTAGGGTAAAGTTGCTAGTTCCATGCCCAAGCTGTGGAATTTTTCTGTCAGAGTAACCTTCTTTTAGATGGACTGCCTTACAGGGCTAAAGGGCTCCAATTGCTCTGCTATTTACCCCTAGCTGGTGGAAGAAGTGTATTCATGTCTTTCCCAAAGGCGTTAGTGCAAAATGAACGCAAGCAGCTTTGGACGAGACTGAAACTCGTTTTGCCAATTCTATTTTCTGTGCCAGTAACTGTTACACCACTCTGTCCCACCTACCTGCTTTCTGTTTTAAGGAAAGAAAATTGTTCTTAATTCTGTAAAGGCTTGCTCTTGAAACGGAATTGGAATCTAGGGTCACCAGTGTGCAGAGGAAAGGGTCACCAGCATAAAATTGAGTAATGTATTCTGTGGTAAATAAAACTGAATAACAATGTAATATGTTCAGCAATAACATGGCTTGGGAAAGATAAGGGTTGTGTATTGTTGATGTTTTGGTTATCTCCCTTTGCACTCTTGTTGATGCTGAGTTGCATCCCTTTTGTTTCGAGGAACTATAAATGTGGTGACTCTTTTGGAGACTGGTTCTATGTTGTCTTATAAAGACTAGTGAATGACTACTTATTTGCACATTGGTAGCAGAGTGTAGTTTAGATCTACACTTCCACTACTTACACAGATGACATGTTCAAAAGCACATGTGGCAAAATGAAGGCAAACCACACAATCTAGTCACGTGACCTAAGTACATGTCAAGATTACATGGCTTTGACTATGAAACATATAAAACGGCCAGCAAGCATGTAAAGATCATCATTCTTGCTCAGGTCTTCCTTTTCTGCCTTTCCGTGTGTTCGGAAGTGGTCAAACGATTTGCAATAAGGAAAGCTTGTCCCTTATTTGACCCAGACAACTTGAAATATTATTATTAGGTTGCAAATTGGATTGAAAATCTCTTTATTATCCAAGTTGAAGCATTTTAGCATTATTGTGCATCAAAGATCTTGCTATGATGTGCCGTTTTTGCTGTGTTATAATAACAAACTTACAAACAAACCTTCAGAAATTGGATCATTATAATATATAGTTCCGCTTGCTAAAAATTAGGAATTTGAGTTCATGCCTTTTCTTTTCTACTGCACTTTCCACTTGTTTGTTAGTTTTATCTGAGTTTAGTTTTGTTCTCTGATTTTGCCTATTCTCAAACATTTTCTTTGCTTGATGTGTACATGTCTAGATTTTGCTGTTGCCATGATTGACAAATAGATTTCAAATGGTTCTTCGGACGATTGAACTCCTCCTTGGTGTTTGTGTTGTAAACACAACGTTTCGGCCAATCCATTCTTCGCCTTCTTCAAGTGTAAAATCCGATTGTGATGGGGTAAACACGTTTTATTTTTAAAGGTGGTAACCCTTATAACGCAGGGCCAAGGTATTTCTGTGTCTTTGTCTTGTCAGGTTTAGGTCTATTGAGAAGCGGAAGCCACATCGGGTTGAACTCCGCACTTGTCTGACTAATGCATTTAGTCGCGATTTTGATGTGAGCTGCTTCTTTGATTCTCTGCTTCCAACATCGTTCTCTGTCTATAATCTGAGAGGAAGATGGTGGTCATTCTCTTTCCAAATGTGATCGGCCATAGCCGATTTTTCTATCTCGCCCTTGATTACGACACAAACAACAAGGAGTTCAATCGATTGAAGAACCATTTGAATATAAATGACCCTTCTCAAAACTATAGAAAAGATTTTAAATTGTCAGCAACTTGCATTGCATGTCTAACGTGTTTGCTGCTACTCGTTTTAGCAAGTTGTCCACCCATTGTCACAGACAAGATAACTTGTTTTACAATAGTGAGTTATTTCTTTGCAAAATGGCAGCATCCCCCTGTGCCAACAGAGGAAATCTGTAAGACTAGTTATCACGTCTGTGGCACTGGATTGACAACTTACTAAGACAATTTATCTCATCCATGGCAGTGACCAGGTCAAACGTGCAATGAAGATTTTCTATTTTCATCAGCAGAAGATTTACAACGTTGAAAAATATACAGGGTATCCTGTAATTATGTCTTCTCTGCAAACGTTGTAAGGGGAATAACTTTATATTGACTAGGCTCGATTGTGGAGAAATCGAATGTTGCTTTTACTATTAGTTGCCTAGTCAATACAAAGTTACCCCCCTTGCAACAACTTTTACAGAAAGGACATGATTACGGAGTTATCCCCCTTACAACGTTTGCAGAGAGGACATAATTATGGGACACCCTATACTTGACAGTGAACAGGTTAAGCCCCGAAGCATTATTAATTTTTGACTATCCTTTCCTTTCCTTTCATCTTATTTTTGTTGCTTTTTCTTTCAACTCTCAGATTGTTATTCTATAACCATTAAGTAATCTGAGAGTTCTGATAAAAAGCAACAGAAATAAGATGAGTCAATGGTTGAGAATGCTTCATCTAAGAAATTCATTGACTTAATAAATATATAAAAGCAGTTAGAGATTTCTACAGTCCCTATATGTTTACATGCCTTTTCTGGGATTATTATTTCAACATAAAAACATTGTCAAGCCAGCGATCAGTCAAAACTATTTTAATGCTCCTTTGTACTCCAAATTTTTGATTAACCTTTTTTCTTTCTCATATTTCTGTTTTTTATTGAAACTTTCGGATCATCCTTTGTGTTCAAGGGAGATAATTGCTGTAATATTATTCAAATTTCTTAGATAAATCCTTATCAATTATTATCAGTTATGACTAGCCTTTCTTTCATCTTATTTCTGTTGCTTTTTATTGCAACTCTCAGATCGTTATCCTCTGACCAAATTGCTTAACTGATACTACTAGTACAGAAACCAAAACAAAGATGGTGCAGAAGATATCGGGATAGAGGGTATGTTTAAAGGTTGGATTTGGACTTCTGCGAGTCAACAAAGATAGATAAGTTGGTACAGCAATTGGTGCAATAAACCAGGCTTGTCTCTGACAAGAGGAATGTGAGTCTGAGTCTCACAGAGCTTATTCTTTATTTCCGATCCACACTGTTTACTCACGGATGTAGGTTGTCGGCCTGAGTTAAATTGTGATAAAAAAAATTAAGATGAAGTTAAATAGTAGCCAAAAATTAATAGTGAAATTGGGTTGTTTATTTAATTTCTTTTCTATTTGAAATTGTGGTTAATTGTTTTGTTATATGCCACAATAGCCAAAGGTTATAAAAATCATCTGTCATGTAAAATTACATCACAGATAATTGAATTAGTCAAATTGTTTGGAGTGAGGTTCCCTGAAGTTTTGAATAATTTATGAATAACTAATATCCTCATCTTTGTTGTTTTTCCTCATAATGTTTTCACTGGTCACTTCTCCAGTCATCTTTAGGTTAATGTGCCATCTGCAGAATGATCTTTAATATTTCAGATTGTGATTATGTATTTGGACTAATATCCTCATCTTTGTTGCTTTTACCACATTCTTCTGGTCTATTATTTTTTTTACTTAAAGAATGTTTGGGTGAATAGTTTTTTGTTTTTTTTTGTTTCTTTTTTAAAAACTTTAAGCCTATTTGAAAAGTTTTAGGTATTTATTTTTTACTTGATGAATGTTTGGTGTTTTTTTTTTGGGGGGGGGGGGTTCAACTCAAAGACTATTTGGGTGAAATGTGTTAAGTATTTATTTTTTTACTTGAACTCAACCAGGTGAAATGTGGTTAAAGCAACTAAGATGAAATTATTCATCCAAAAGAACTTATACATGTATGGTGATATCACATTTTAGAACTTAGATCAGGGGTTGGCCAACTTCATTGAATATGTGATGTTGCACACAAAAATTATTTGTTTTCCGTATCTATATTTGGTTAGCAAAAATCTCATTTTTGTAGTAGCCTCAAATGAATCAATGTTTTATAGCTAAAAATGTTTAACACTATGCATTCCTGCTGTTCTCATTGATTGATAATACATAGAAGTTTATATAGGTATATACTCCTATAATGAAAAACATGAAAGTGATTAACTGATAATGCCATAAACTGCTTGATACCGCTTCTAATTGACAGTGGAACTCTTCTGTGGCGGAAATGAAGTTTGTTGAAATTATTATGACAGAATAATAAATAAATTCACCGGGGCTGAAAGGAAGATAATGTTGGTCAGTAGTTATTCCCCCTTGATACTATCTTTTAAATTTTCTTATATATGAATTTAAGAGTTAAAAATCATGCTGTTTCCATAGCTTTGTATGATCGTTTATTTTATAAATAATTCTAATCTGGCCCGCCTCCCAAAAGTTTTTCCGACCCCTGACTTAGACCATTGAGTATTGAAAAACCTGATTGTAACTCTTGCTGAAAGGATCTGTTTATCCTTTTTTTTGTTTCAGTTTTCAGAGTGGCTGCTCCCTTTGTTAGTCGAGTCATCCTACATTGGTCAGACCTCATCAATACCACCACCACCACCACCACCACCAACAGCAGCAGCAGTGGCTGCAGTTTCAACAACATCAGCATGCCTTCTTCAGTGGGGGTGGTGGCGGTGGCAGCAATGGACAAACACGAACATAGACGTGTCGGTACTTATGTGCAATACCTACTGGTCAGATAGCAAAGATCTCTACCTGCAAAAATATCCACCGCCATCACTGCCCTAACTGCTGCTGGATTGGGAAAAAAAAAATGTTATATATATATAATATATAAGAAAAAATGATGTATGTGCATAAATACCACTCAGTGGAAATTTTTAATTTTTTTTTTTATTAGACCTGACTCTTTCTTTCTTTTTTAATTTTTTTTTTATTTTTGATTTTTGAAGAAAAATTAATTTTTTTTTTTAAACAAAAAAATTTAAATTAATATTCAACAGCCATATTTACTTACATATTATAAACGTGCGTGTGTGTTTGCGTGTATGAATCTTATCATGTATACCACAGGCTGCCTCTCAACAAACGAGAACTTTTTTTAAAGGAAGAAAGAAGAAAAAAAAAATAAACCCAAAAGTTTACATCAACCAACGGAGGGGAATGAAATATTTTGAGAGAAGAAGTTAAGAAGGAATGAACCAGAAGAAGAAAAAAAAGAATTAAACTGCTTTTTTTTTTCCTCCTCCTCCTCCTCACGTACATCTTGATTCCTGTCATCTTGTCCAATTCTGCACGTTTTCTCCTCTTTTACTGCTAGATTTTTGTTTTTGTTTTTTTGTTTTTTTTTTAAAGAAAAGCAAGAAATATAAAATTGAAGATGAAGAAAAAGAAGAAAAGCAGCATGACCGAACATGATATGGACAGGATAATGTTTTCGTTGTTGTTGTTTTTATCATGGCTATGTTATGGTAAAATAATGATGCAATGATTTGTAAATTCAGCTGAGGACCAAGTATCTCTGAATCTCCCTTTCCACTGTCTGTTGGCTGGATGAGAAGAAACGATTTTTAAAACTAACAACCAAACAAAGAAAAAAAACAAGATATACGTGATTATAAGTGGTATGTAATGTGTGTGAGAAATTACATGTGTGTTTGCATATGATTATATATATGTGTGTGTGTGTGTGTGCATATGATTGTGTGTGAGAGATTACACGTGAGTGTGCGTGATTATATGTGCATATGTGAGGTTATACCTGTGCGTAGTAATATACGTATGTTTAATAAATTCTTTGTGTGTGTTGCCACGTGAGTGTCTATGTCTACATACTGTATGAATGCCTGGGTGTATGTGAATTTGTAAGTGGGTGTAATTCCTTTTTGTCTATAGACACATATTAAATTTTGAATGCTGATTTTCTCGGCAGGCAGGCCGGCCCTTTCCATTTTGGAAGATTAATGCAACACAATCTTCCAACCCCCATTTCTCCTCATCTGGCCTTGTGCCATACTAAGATTAACCTTAGTAAATATTGCCACACATTACATTCACATAGGGTATGCGTCTTTGATATGCATATCGATATTGTGTTTATGTGAAAGCTATTCAAAGTGAGAGTATTCATATCTGTCTGTTATGCATTTGTGTGTGTATATGCATGAAATTGTGTGTGCAGTATAGAGATGTGTGTATGACTGTTTATATATATATATATATAATATAATAATATATATAA
>VCCN01002231.1:75659-91966 GCA_006491835.1 Architeuthis dux | reverse complement strand
GAATGTTAATGAGAGAGAGGGAGATACACAGTGTGTGAGAGAGAGATACAAAGAGAGTGTGTGAGTGAGAGATAAATAGATAGAGAGTGTGTGAGTGAGAGAGAGAGATACACATAGTGTGTGAGAGAAAGATAGACACACACATAGTGTGTGTGAGAAAGATAGACACACATAGTGTGTGTGTGTGTGAGAGAGAGAGAGAGAGAGAGGGAGAGAGAGAGAGAGACGCTCACACACAGAGTGTGTGTGAGAGATAGAGAGATAGAGAGAGAAAACTCAATAGAGAGAGAGATACTGGTTATTACCCGTAAAAGGAATTAACGGGTACATTTGAATTTCTCTGAGATAATTATTTTAGAAAATAAAATTTCACTCTTCCCTCTTTCTTAACAATAAAGATATGCTGTAATAGTCTGACCTCATGCAGAGAGTCCGTAATAGATTAAACCTACGGCGTTCCACGGACGGCTCGCCAAGACCTTACGAGGTGGAAAGATTAGGATAACAAAGAACATCATTTATGACATATGAAACACATTTCAGAAAACTGCAGTCCACGTTTTACATCAGGGGTCGGCACACCTTTTGGGGAGGCGAGCCGGATAAGAAATGTGTTTATGTCTTGTGGGCCAATGCAAATACAAAAAACTGAGACAACGATCAAACAAGGTTATGGAAACAGCTTGTTTTTCTTTTTAATTATTTTAATGTTTTTCATTTTAGGTGTATATACCTACATAAACTTCCATGAATTATGATTCAATGAGAACTTATATGACGGGGTATAATGTAGTATAACCAGCTCAATATCTCGTTGCAGGGTTGCACATTTACGGGAGAGAGTTACCTGTGGGGTGAAACAAACAGTCGGTCCATACAGGGGAAAGGCTCTCCCACGTGGCCGGAGAGAAAGACGACAACATTCAGTAACTTCAAAGAAAATGTGGGTTCGTTTTATTTCTGTTGACAGCTTCGATGCAGGGCCGGTTCGCGGATCAATCAGGGTATTGAATTCTGTTTTGTTGAAATTATAACGAGTTGTTCTTTTCCTACTTGCTTTACTGAAGGATTGACGGTGATGATGGTAGTAGCCCAGACCGCATTCGCTTATTCTTTCCATTCTCTCCCGCACCCTAACGGGTGAGGAGTCAAGCTCTTAGTTTGTTGACCCGTCGCTGCTGTGTGACCAACTGACTAACTGACCCCCCATTCAAAATCACGGCGCCATAAAAATACTCTGATTGGTCGAACGCATTCTCTTTGTTCCTTCGGCCAGCCGTTTGACCTGTATTCTAGTCTGGAACCTGATATGGCGTTTTGGGACAAGTACCAATACTATCAACCCAAAACGCCATGCTTCTCTACCCTCCTTCCTTCAGCAAGCAAACACACGACCCGAGTGTATTTCATGACAATAACATCTAGTCAGCAGAGTATATTAATAGAACTGCATGAGTGCATAGTGTTAAAACATTTTTAGCTATAAAACATTGATTCGTTTGAGGCCACATTTCCATTCATTTCTGAATTGTATTGTTCGCTAACCATAGATAAATAAAGGAAACAGAAACTTTGTATGCAAAGCCACATATTCAGTCGGCGACCGGATGAAATGAGGCCGCGGGCCGCAATTCACCCGCAGGTTGCCGACCCGTTTTACATCATCCTGTACTACAATATTGTAAATTAGCGTGTATTTGTCGACTTAAGTCTTGTTGGCGTATCGTGTAAACAATAATATCAGCCTTTATGTCTATTATGATATCAAGTGAGAAAATATCGAAAACCTTTTAATTCTTTTGTTGGAGAACCAGAGGTAGGGGAAAGCCTGGTACCGATTGCAAGATATGTTCCTGTTAAAGAGCGTGTGGTAGGGAGAAATGCGTGTAATAGCTTGGCACATTTTCTTACTAACATTCAGTAGAAAACTGAGATGCCAATCTTTTTATGTTATAACTGAAATAATTTTATGCGTTATTAAATGTCATCTTAATGTTGGCAAAAGCTTTAATGTTCAAATTTTCTTTCACGTGAAGGTAGCCGGACCAGAAACCAATGTTGCCTAATAAACGGAGCGACTTAAGAAATTAAGATCTGTATCGCTAAGCGAAGCACGGACTGCGTGCTGTACAAACCACCAGCGTGCTGTAGCCAGTATCAGAACAAAGTTCTTTGGGTGTACTACTAAACACACGTGCTAGTATGGCGTACAGTACCAGGCTTTCCTGTACTGTGATAGTATATATTAGGTTATCAATTTTTTAAAAACTTTATTATTGCTTTTTATCACAACGCTTAGGCTGTTATATTCTACGACCGTTAAAGTAAGTAGCGTGAATCGGAAATAAAGATATATTAAGTTGTACGGAATGTACGGTTGCATTTTTTGAGAGGGAATAAAAACCCGTTCAAATGTAATAAACATTAAATTTATTTGTTGAAAACACAATAGTCATTATTAAAAATTGGCAAGATCTCGTTTTGAAACTATTTTATTTCTTGTGGAAAGAATCTGGGGTTCTGGACGAAAAAAAATCTAACATTTATAAAGTGATCACTTACCTAATTTTAAAGGTTTTTCTACCAAAGAAGTGTCCCAGTGACCTGATTAAATGGAAATCTTAACCTGCTAAGCCGTTTAACCCTTATAGCACTGTCAGATCGATATATCGTAGCCAAAAACACTACAAGAGCGATATATCGGCCTAAAAAGGCCATCCGACCAGCTTAAAAACTGAAGAAATCTTTGGTGACAGTTTTGGTTGACGGTAGTGTTTTTTGCTATATGGCCTTTTTAGGCCATAGCGTTAAAAGGGTTAAGTTAGAATGATACAGTAAAATATCCCAACCTACAGATTTGATATTTTCTGATTTTATTTCACTGTGTGTGTCCTGGCATTGCCATTCTGAAGAATGACACATTTTCTGTTGACCGAATCATTTTCTTTTTCGTAAAATTCTACTCTACCCTTAGCTGTTAGCAAAAGTATGGGACCTGACGAAATACATCCTAAGATTTTAAAGTTTTTGTCAACAAATGAATGTTTTACCAATGCGGTAATTGTATTATTTAATAAATGTATAAAAGATGAAAACATACCAAACATATGGAAAACAGCAGTAGTAAATCCAATACACAAAAAAAGGTTCCGTACATTTTCCCACTAATTATAGACCAGTTTCTCTGATATGTATCTTATGTAAAGCTTTTGAAAAATTTATTAGGAATCACATACTAGATTTTATGAAAAATAAATTAACATAGATTCGTCCAATCAACATCTTTTGGAAAGTATTGATATTATCAATGAATACTTAAGAGCGCTGATATTTTATATTTGGACTTTAGGAATGCTTTCGATACTGTGTCACATTATCGTTTATTAATAAACATGAAATAAATAGGAATTTCTAATAATATAATATTGGGAACTATGAGAGTAAAGTTGTTCCTCGGGGTTCAGTATTGGGACCGCTGTTATTTCTAATATTTATAAATGAATGTATAAGATCATTCGTTGAATTATTTACGGACGACGTTAAATTACTTGTCAGACCACCATTGCAATATATAGTACAAATCGATCTTAATAGTTTGTCAAAGTGGGGAGAAACTTGGAAATTAAAATGTCGGTTCCAACAATACTAAGTTTGAATATAAATTAAACAATAAGGGAATCAAAAAGATAACTGAGGAAAGTGATTTAATTTTGATAATCATATTTTATAAATTGTGTAAAAAGCGAATCAGACAATTGGTTGGATGATTAGAAATATTTTCTCAAGGAATGCATATGTTATTGGTAGAATATACAAGACATTGATTATACCTCATGTACTCAGGTTTGGGAACTGGAATTTAATCTTAAAACTAGAGAGCGTACAACGAAAAGTAAGCAAACCTTTTTTTCGAATAACAGATCTTGGTTTTAAAGAAAGATTGGAGTCCTTGGATTTAACAACTTTGCTAGAAAAGAATGGGGGTCGGGCGTAATTGAGACCAATTCGCTAGTCTATGAGCCACACGAAACTATGATGTTCACAAATGAGGATTCCTTTCAGTTTTTAGAGCGTCACTTTTTAAAAAAATGAAAAATGTATGTACGCACTATATCTTTTTCTTCCTGATTATATGTACACACACACACACACACACACACACACACACACACTTATATATACAGTAAACTCTTGCTATAACGAACCTTAATATAACGAATTCCGGCTTTAACGAACACGTGGATCCATCCGAACTGACTTCGGATTTACCGAATGAAGTTAGATAAATGCGATGAACACGTGGACCATAACGAACTTTCTTATTATTTACCGAACGATGTTCGTTAAATGCCGCGAACTAACGAACTTACTACTCATTTACCGAACGAGCGGCAACCGTCGGGTATAACGAACTTTCGGCTTTAACGACCCACTCCCAATTAATCCGTTATAGCGATGGTTTACTATATATATATATATATATACACACACACACACCGAATATTAGTGATAATAATCCACGAAACCTAATTCTTAACCATTACATCATTGCTCCCACTAAACCCATGATATATGACAGATATATTAAAGATATTTTCAAATTAGCCAAAAACCTAAATGAAGCCTTCGAAAGTAACTGACCTCCATTTTACCCACAAACTTAATATCAACAATAAAATCGCCTTCCTTGATGCCTTAAGAGATTCTAATAGGCACACCTTTACTACCGCTTTATATAAAACCCCATTATTGCCTTTTTAACTACAATATGGTTAATGTCCACATAAATATAACAGTGGGCCAGCCAACAAGAAAAATTATACTTTTTGAGGCAACGCGTGTTAAAAGCAGACAACCGTGCCAGATCAATTAGTCATAGGATAAAGAAAAAGGTATGGGTAGATGCCACCCTGGATTTTCATTTCCAAGGTAAAAAATGATGAAAAATGTCAAAAATGATCATTTTCATTTAGTTTGGTAGAATCTTGGCAACCAGGTTGAATCATATTTAAAAACCATCCTGATTAAGAAAGAATTTGAACTTTAAGGGTGGCCATTTTGAAATTCAAAATGGATGACTGTGAATGTACATTTCTTCTAATTATGACTAAGTCATTGTGCATGGATCCGTCCCAAAGTTTAATCACTTCTTCCATAGCCTATTGCTCACCCCTCAACAAAGTTTCATTGAAATTCATTGATAAGATTGAGATATCGTATGGACAGACATGAGCGAATACAGAAATGTTTCTCCATATTCGCTCCTGTCTGTCTACGCGATATCTCCGAAATTACTCAATGAATTTCAATGACATTTTGTGGAAGGGTAAGCCACGGTGTAACAAAGAAGTACCTAAATTCTGTTTGAGAGATATTTTTCCGTTTTAATATTTTATACTTTTCTGTATTCGCTCCTGTCCGTATATACGATATCTCCAAGAGTTATCAATGAATTTCAATGTAATTTTGTGGAAGGGTGAGCCACATTGTAAGACGTGATTACATTTGGGGGTGGATCCAGGAAATATTTTTTGATTATGAGATAGTTTTGCATTTTATTTTTCATAAATTTCTGTATTCACTCCTGTCTATCCCCACGCTATCTCTAAAAGCATCTACCCACATCTTTTTGTTTTACCTTGCCACACTGAAATAAACCAACACGGTTGCCTGCTGCTAACAAGCGATGTTGCAAACAAGAAATTCTAGGGGACTATTCCATTTTTGACTGGTCTACTATAAGATAGCTGTTATAAACACTTAATCAACAGAGCCAAACTAATTCCCTGCTTACCATACACTATTTTACAAAGAATTAAGCAACATCAAACAAACATTCATCAATATTGGATTCCCTAATTATGTAGTTGTCGATGAACAATTAAAATTAATAACAATACATATAACAATTATGACCAAAACAATAATATAATAAACCTATTTTAAGGTAACCAAATTCATCTCAAATACAAACAGAATGAGACACTAATTAAAAATATAATCCGCACGTACACATCGCCTAACGATCGTAACCAACGTTTAAGACTAATTATCTACCATACAAAATGTAACCCTATATATGCACTAACAGTACTTTTAAGTACTTCATGTTTTTTTAAAATTAATTTGAGACCTGTGTGTATCCCTGGCTGTACATGTAAGTCAAATTTGTATTTTTCAATACAAATTATTGTTTACCTAAATGGATCTTTATCATTCAATCCTAGTTGTCTTTATAAAGCCTTCAAATATAAATAAGAAAATTTAATTACTAAAAAAAAAGAAAAAGTCAGGACTGAAAGTGTTAACATATCTAACCTAATCGTCATTAATAACTCTTCACCCCTCCCCCAAAAGAAAAAACCCAAACAAACTTATTAAGCAAAACCAATGTTGTTTGTGAATTCAGTTGCCTATTAGGAGATTGTATCTCCAATGTTAACAGTAAAACATCTAACTCTTTCATCGGCCACACCACCACTACTCTCTCACGTAGACTAACTTGCCACTTATCAGATCATAGTGCCATGCGGGCTCATAACTGACGATATACCGGTGTCACTAGCACGTGACCTAAGACGCACAGTTTAAAAAAACAAAACACACACACACACACACACATCGTTTTTAACGACGTACTCCGAGATGCGAAACAAATAACATTTTTGAAATTATAAAATTACAACATTTATATTTCATGTTCTTCATAATGACCAGAGAATGGTCAAAAGCGCTAGAACACACATTACGGGCATTTTTACACACACACACACACACACACACACACACACACACACACACACACACACACACAGACAACCTTATCTTGTACATAAACAAGAGAAATCCACTGGAAAAAAATTGATAAAACAATCCGTCTGTTGCCTTTAATAAAACATGGTGTCACAGAAGTAACTCCCGATTTGTCCCAAAATTAATGTGTGTGTGTGTGTGTGTTATGCATGCATACGTTTGCTTTTGTTTTCCATGGGTAAAGGTTTGTATGTATCTGACACAATTAAAATGATAGAATACTGAAGAAAAGACCTGACAACGGCGGAGGAAAGGAACTTATTGGAACGGCCAACATCATTGATTATAATGAGGTTAACTGGTCCTAAATGAAAGACAGACATGGGCTAACACACAGGAAAAGAAGGGAAGCAATGACAGAGAGAGAGAGAGAGAGAGTGTGTGTGTGTGTGTGGCAAGAGGAGAAAGCCAAACACAATTTAAAAGGGAGTGAAAAGAGAGATAGAGATAAGGTCGTCTGTGAATGGCTGTTTGTATCAGATTTATTATCATGGCGGCATTTCTTGTTGACTGTGTACCAATATGGAAAAGACAGAAGAGAATTCGAGCGTTCCAGCGGAAGGAAAAGCCGCGTAAGGAACAAAGACAAAGAAAGAGTGCAAATAAAAAAAGAGAGGAAAGGAGAGGGAAAAAAAGGTCCAAGTAATTAAATAAAGAGAGAAATAGAAATGGGGGGAAGGCGCAGGCGTTTGAGATGAGAGGTTCGCGAGGTGATTATTTGAAGAAAAGGAAACTGAATGAGTACAAATTAAAGATGGTGGAAGTTGCCGGGAAGAAGATGGCGGCCGTCTCGTCAGCGTTATGGCGATAAAAAGTTGGAGGAAAACGAAAGGAAGGGAACGACTGGGTAAACACGAAGCGAGCACGAAATAAATTTTCTGCAAATCAATGGAAATGGGTTATTTTGTTTGTGCAAAGTTTGAATCGCGGACCAGCCTCATAAGCGAGCGTACACACGTCAATCAACGAGGGATGTAGCGATTTAGTGGGACAGCGCC
This sequence comes from Architeuthis dux, assembly GCA_006491835.1. Classification (NCBI taxonomy): domain Eukaryota; kingdom Metazoa; phylum Mollusca; class Cephalopoda; order Oegopsida; family Architeuthidae; genus Architeuthis; species Architeuthis dux. Next base: position 84,155 of record VCCN01002231.1, on the reverse strand, counting down.
CCGTTCGACAGATCTTGAGAGGTGACCGTGGCTGAGAAGATGTAGACTGATGGTAGGGACGGAGGTCTTACGTGTAGTGGTGGTAGCGATGGTGGTAGTTGTGTTTGGTTTTCTGTTAGGTCCTTTTTATAACCTTTTGTCATCGTCATAATCATCAAAACACATTTCTTCTCCTTTAAGTCCGCCTTCTTTCGTGTCTGTTGATATCCTACCCGCCATGAATATTCCTTTTATCTCCATTTCTTCATATCTAGAAGTTTCTTTTCGGTTTTCTTTCAACATCTGTACTTTTAATTTTTCCAATGTTTCATTGTTCCTTCCCTTTCCTAGTTCGTTTTTCTTTTCTGTTTCTTATTCTTTTTTTCGTTTGTTTTTTTCCTTTTTCCTCGTTTATCCTTTTCTTTCCTTTTCTTCGTCCATTCTTTCCTTCCTTCATATTTTCCTTCCCTTTCTTCTCATTCTTTTTTCTTTTCTTTTTCTCATTCTTTTTTTTCGTTTATTTTCCCCTTTTTCCTCTTTCCTCTTTCATTCTTTCCTTCCCTTCCTTCATTCTTTCTTTCCCTTTCTTTGTTTCCATTCTTTTTCTCATTTTCCCCGTTCATTCATTCCTTCTCTTCGTCAATTCTTTCCTTCCTTCATTTACCTTCGTTCATATTTTCCTTCCCTTTCTTTTTATTCTTTTCTTTCTTTTTCTCATTCTTTTTTCGTTTATTTTTTCCTTTTCCCCTGTCCATTCTTTCCTTCCCTTTCCTTCGTCCATTCTCCCCTTCCTTCATTTTCCCTTCGTTCATATTTTCCTTCCCTTTCTTCTCATTCTTTTTTCTTTTTCTTTTTTTCCGTTTATTTTTTCACTTTTCCTCGTTCATCCTTTCCTTCCCTTCGTCCATTCTTCCCTTCCTTCATATTTTCCTTCTCATTCTTTTTTCCTTTTCCTCGTTCATTCTTTCCTTCCCTCCTTCATATTTTCCTTCCATTTCTTTTTTTCATACTTTTTCTCATTTTTTTTCGTTTATTTTTCCTCGTTTATTCTTCCCTACCCTTTCTTCTCATCCTTTATTTGCTTTCTTCATCTTTTTTTCTTTATCCGTCTTTCGTTTCTTAAAAAAACTCCTGGCTTTTACTTTCGGCCACTTTTTTGTTCGCCATTACTGACCCACCGCGTAGACAGTCTCAGGCAGGCTCTGCTGTGTATCTATCGCAAGCAACTTTTTTTTAGAGTATTGGTGCAATTATCTGTGTCATTTAATGTATGCAAAGTTCCAAATACCTGAAAATATGATGCTATGTAAAGATTTGTCACTTTATCAGATGATTGCTATTCTGGAAGACTCCAACACAGGTTAATAAAGGACAAGTGCCAAGACATCTCTTGAACTGCTTTGCACATTGTGATTTTAAATATTCTGACATGCATAACAGTAAAAATGAAGCCATTCTGGGAGGTGCAACGTGTAGAAATGCATGCATCGAGAACGGCCAAGAGTGACAGGGTGAGAATCAATGACTGAACAAATTGCAGCAAAGCATCAGAAGACCAGAAAAACGATGAGAAGGACACACCCGAGCATGACTGAGAGACTACCCAGGAAGCAATGAAACATGGATTACGATATTATTTTACACAAGAAGGTAATGAAGACTGTCCGTTATCTTCCCTAGATACGTGCGCTGGCTTTGTTCATATGCAATCACGTACGAGACTACGGCAGGGTAAACGTGATAAATTCTTCAAGAATTAATGATCTTTAAGTATTACAGTAATTCAGGATGTTAAATCTATAACACGAGAAAAAAAAGATGTTTTCAAGATTTTATGTCTAACAATTTACTGAATTTGTTTTTGCTCTTGTTCAATAGTAAAAGTTTTTTGCTTCAACTGATTAAATAGAAACATCGTTTATGTTCCCTACTCTACATAATTTATACTAAAACTAAAAACACGCGCATTTGAATTGTTTCTATGCTGCTTCGCATAACAGGAGTAGCCGCTTAGTCGGGCCAAGTTGTTCTCTTCCCGTTGTGCCCCAAATAACCCGAATCCAGAATCCAGAATGAATGAGGAAAAAGGAAAAAAAATAAAGGAAAAAAAAAAAAAAAAGAATGAGAAAAAGAAAGGAAAATAGAATGAGGAAATATGAACGAAGGGAAAATGAAGGAAGGAAGTAAAGAATAGACGAAGGAAACAATGAACGAGGAAAAAGAAAAAAAGAAACGAAAAAAGAATGAAAAAAAGAATGGAACTGTTGGAAGAGAAGTATGCCAGAGAAAAAGAACAAGAGAGTAGGTGAAAGAGAACATTAAGGAGAGAGAGAGAGAGAGAGAGAGAGAGAGAGAGAGATGGATACAACATAAGGGAATAATAGATAGATAAATAGATAGACAGAGAGACAAGGGATTAATCCATCAATAGTGACAGCAGAAAAAAAAGGAAATAGAAAGAGGTCCTTATTAGTAGAAAGACTAAAACGATTGATTATGAAAATAACGAGGGGGAGACAAAGAGAGAGACAAAGAGAGAGGGGGGGAAGGCTCATAATTTTTATCGATTAGATCAGTTTAAAAGATTAAGTGAAATTTTTCTCGCATTGCAGACATAATATTAATGATAATGTAATAATCTCTTTTATGACTGTTTCTCCGCTATTGTCTGTTTGTTGGCCTTTTACAATATGGCAGGTTTTGTGTGTGTTTAGGGTGGGGAGGGTGGGATGAATTTTATAAAATGGAATGGAGAAAACAGAAGGAGTAATGGACGCATTTGTTTATTACTTTTGTTCCTTTGTATCTTATCGATTTGCAAATGTTGGACATTCATTTCTGTACGGATGTTAAAAACAGAAATATTAAAAAAAAAAAATTTAAAAAAAAGGGAGAAAGAGAAAATAATGTTGACTAAGAAAAAGAAAAACGAGTGAAAAAAGTAGAAAAGAAGAAGAATACAATAAAAAGGAAGAACGATTCAAAGAAGAAGAAAGAAGAAGAAAAAAAAGAAGAAAAGGACAAGAAGACAAAGACAATAATAATAGGGAAAAAGATTCAAAGAAGAAAAAAGAAAAGACAGAAGATGAAGGAAATAAAAAAAAGAAGAAAATATTCAAAATGGAAATCCAGAAGGAAGAATAATTGGAGGAGAGCAACGTTTCGAAAAGAACGCCAAAAAGGGGGAGGGTAATACATGATAAAGAGGACGAATGAATTTTTGTATATAATTGGATATCAGGTATTTTACAAGTAAATGTGTAGGGCGACCAGTGAGAGTCAAACTCACTAAAGAAGTAATGATCTGCAAGTCCAGTTCGCTAACCATTAACCCTTATAGAACTGTCAGGCTGATATATCGGACTCGATAGTGTAGTCAAAAACACCACACGGGCGATATATCGGCCTAAAAAGGCCAGCCGGGCCAGCTTAAAAACTGAAGAAACCTACGCTGACAGTTTTGGTTGACAGTTTCTAATAGTGTTTTTTGCTATATGGTCAAAAATGCCATAGTTCTAAAAGGCGTCCCTTTCAAAATGCTTATATTTCAATATTGTTTTCCAAAATTATATAGGTATTTACCAAGCTCAGTATATTCTAGCACAAGGCCACACGTCAGAAAAATATAGTAATTCACTATAAGAATCTAAATGCGAGAGGTATTATATATAATATATAACATATAAGATCCCCCTTTTCCTAAAAAAATGTCTCAAAAGGTAAACGTAACCTTCATTGTCCAGCCCCACATTAGCCAAAACTTGCGGAGGAGTTAAAAAAAACTAAGTGATAAATGAGAAGAATTCATGGAACTGCGTTTATCCCCTTAATATACAAATACGATAATTTGGGAAAACTTTCGCTGTAGGGCAGTGGTTCGAATCACGACGGCCTGTATGTATAAGGATGTCTTCAAGGCGCCCTAAATGTGGTAACACTGGACAATTGCATTTATGTTCATGTAGTTAGGTTAGTTAGGTAAAAAAATAATGCTGAATCATTTAGTAGATTCAGTCTTCGATGCTGCTGCAAAGATCTGCCGTTATTTATAAGCGACTACTAAGTACCGAGAATGTTCGACACAGTTCTAGAACAACCCAGAAAGTAAAACTTGTCTGTCGACCGAGCGCCATCTAATGTTGACACGGTGAAGTTCAACACTAGATGGACGGAGTGATTCGCAATGTGCCAGTTTAGATGTCGCTTCCTATCATTCCTTACATCAGCGCATTGGATTACGATTGCCTGGAATTATTAAAATTTTCGAATATCCTGCGGCGCCCCTTGGGTGCCGCAGTGCACACCTTGGGAATCACTGCTGTGGGGTAATAGTTAGCAAGCCAGTCCAAGAGAGCATTACTACTGTATAGTGAATTTGATCCTCAGTGAGAGCCCTACACATGTGGCTTTGTGCCAGACACGGTTAGTAAAGGTATACTTTATAACTATACAAGGTCACCTCGTCGTGGGCAAATGGTGAGCGAGCTAGTCCAAGACAACGTTCCCTCTTATTTTTAGTAGTCACTGTGCTCAAAACTCTCATGTTGTGCAAATGTTTTCCTGTGACAAAACTATGTGCGCACTGAATGTTTGCGCAAATCTAAACTTGTTTCAAGTAATTAGTTATGTACAAATGTCTTTTTAAAAAAAAGACTCGCAAACCAGTTAACAGAAACACTTAGCTAAGAGATTATTTTCAATAAGTATAATGTATTATTATTATACTTATAATTATAAGTATAAGTATAATTATTAACTACTACATTACTTTAGGTAATTGACCTTTTGTGCTCACATTAATTCTCTTTGTGCGCTGTATTTAGTTAAGGATTTATTCTATACTTTGAACTGCTTTGTCCAGTTTGTTGTTCCATTAAATGAGTATTTCTTATTTTTATGTTAACAGAAACAGTTAGCTAAGAGATTATTTTCAATAAGCATAATTATAAACATTTTATTATTATACTTATTATAATTATTAATTACTACGTTATTTCAGGAAACTAACCGTTTGTACACACATTAATTTCGGTAAAGGTCAAAGGTTATCCGTTAACCAAGTCAAATAAAAAAAAAATAGCAACACTTTTCTTTCGACAGTAATTTGTTGTGGTTTCAATCCGTTAGACTCTAACAACATTCCTAGAAGTTGTTAGGTTTTAGAAGTCTATTTACAATGTAATTGTATGGTAAACTGGACCGTTACTTTCAGTCCGTTGTATGGAAATGAGGCTTTGAAGCATGTTGTTACTTCTCTTGTGATTGTTGTTAACTAGGTTTCTTTGATATTTTAATGGCGATTTTTCTGTGCTTTCATTACGCTTTTTTTGGTGGGAGCCACGCAGGGTTTCCCGAGTGTGCGCGTAGAGGGGAGAGGTCCGAAAAAAAAAATCACCATTAAAATATCAAAGAAGCCTCACAAGGGAACTAAACGAATACTTCGAAGCCTCACTTCCATACGGAAAGTAACGGCCCCGTTTACCATACAGTTACATTGTAAATAGAACACCCTACGTAAAACCATAAAAAAACATTTTTTCTAAAAAAAACTAACAACTTCTAAGAAGATTGTTAGGGTCTAACGGATTAAAAGTACAAAACACTACTGGCGAAAAAAACCGAAACATTTCTATGTTTTTTCGACATGATTAACGGATGTAGACCTTCACCTTAATTTTCTTCGTTGCAAAAACTTTTGTACGCAACCACATGCGCACAACTTAGAAGGAACTATGATCGACGAGACCACTACTTTTGTTGTTATCACAACGTTTCAGCCGATCTGTTCTACAGCCTTGCTCAGGTGGATTTTTTTTTCGAGTACGGTGTGGTGCACCTCACACTCTTTCCATACGGATTGTACGCCTGAAAACAAAAACCGTAGAAGGATCATCTGAAACCTTGTGGTAACAGCAAAAGCTACAAATATAATGAGATACATAATCCCAAAACTCTTGAAATAATAATGGTTCATTTCAAATTACAGACCGTACCTCTCGTGGCTTTTAGTTCTTGTCTCGAAACGGTTTTCCGAAACCTAGACTAGATAAATAGGGGAATCAGAATTAATGGCGAATACCTAAGTAACCTCTGGTTTGCTGACGACATTGTCCTCGTAGCCGAGAACCTTCGTGAACTCCAAAAAATGCTAGACGAACTGAATGAAAAAAGTTGGTCTTCACGTGAACTTCGGTAAAACCAATGTCATGTGCAACAAATACGTAGAGGACAAAGACACAACGGTCAGAATCGAAAATACAGAGCTATCTATCTATATTCGTACTTTTCGCTTAACGAGTTTAATTGCCCAAAATAGCTTACTTACCTCACTCTTGAGTTTACAACCGGAAAATCTGGAAGATAAAAAGAGAATTTAATTTTACTTTGAATATGAAAGTGAAGACACAAGTTGGAAAGAGGAATATTACACCGGCAATTTAAAAAAAACAAAACAATTTTGTTCCTGGGTAATAATGTTATTCTCTGATTGATTATGTCTAATATGTATAGAAAATGGCTATTATCCCTTTCAAATGTTGCATCCATCTACAAGAGAGAGAAAGAGAGAGGGTGAAAAAAAAGAGAGAGGTTGAGAAAGATTGAGGGAAGGAGAGAGAGGGAGAGAGAGGAAATATATGAAAGAAACGTAATCTTTTTGGGTTCAAGCGGAGTTTTGTTATGCCTGTTTTTAGGTGCGTTTGTGTACGCACGTATCTACCAGAAAGAGACGGCGAGGAGGGAGTGAGAGAAAGAGAGAGAGAGAGTGGGGTGAGGTTAACCGAGAGGAGAGGAAGAGGCGATAGGTGAGGAGAGAGAGAAGGTAGGCGAGAGAGAGGTGAGGAGGGCGAGGTAGAGAGAGGTGAGTAGAAAGAGGGAGAGAGAAGAGAGAGAGAGGTGAAGAGAGAGCGGTGAGGGGAGAGATGAAGAGAGGCGAGGTGAGAGAGGGGGGAGGAGGAAAGCAGGATAGGGGAGAACCTGTGTGAAAGCGGACCGAAAACGTGTTTTATTTATTGTATACACAAGATGACAAATGTGACAAGGGAAACAAGAGAAAGACTCGTCCACCCCACTCACCCTTCCATTGCACCGTGTGAATAACACCTAGCCTTGTCCAAACCTACACCCGGTGAATGCGGGGAGGTATTTCAATTAATCCACCACTGCTGTTACTTTTATTGACATTGTTTTTGAACGCCGCCATATTGGCCTCAGTAAAACAAGCCATATTGAACGTTTGTTATTCACTTTGCTTATGTCACACGGTTGATCTCTATTTTTTTTGTTTCAGTTTCGAGTTTTCCTTTCATGTCAGCGTCTGTCACCGAGAATCATCGGTTCGGTACCCAGGAGAGAAACGTTGTCATCTCTACTTGCAATTGTTATCATTTGAATAGTGAGTTTACTTTTCCTGGGCAGATGACCGAGCTGTCTGTAGAGGTCTGCCGCCCCTTCAAAGGAGTATTCCGACAGTGACTTCGGGAGTCTTGCCGTAGGTTTATTCTTTATTTTCGATCCACGCTGCTGACTATTAGATCGTGGAATGACGATCGGTGCGTTGCGATAAAAAGCAACTGGATGTATTTGTTCTAACGCATCTTATTCTTTCTATTTTCTATGACAGCTTCTGGTTTGTGACGATACCATTTATTTGCATGGTCGTATCCAAGTCGTTCTCAGTGTATCACTTTCATTAAAAACTGAATGAAAATCAGTTCAAATATTTACGATACAGGGGAGATAACTGTAAAAGAATCCTGGATCCGGCCCCAGATTTAACCAACTCTTCCTTACCCGATGGCCAAACCGCTCGAGAAAATTATAACTAAATCATTGTTCCTGGATCCGTCCCAAAATGTAATCACCTCTTCCGTAGCCTATTGCCCATCCTTCCACAGAATTTCATTGAGAACTTTGAGATATTGTGCGCAAATATAATTACGATGCAGGTTGTGGGAGGTTGTCGGTAACTGTAAAAATCCCTGGATCCAGCCCAAATTGTAATCACTTCTCCCGTGGCTCATTGCACACCATTACCCACAATTTAATTGAAATTCACTGAGAACCTTTGGAGATATTGTGTGGACAAACAGACGGACAGACACGAGTGTATGCATATACCTCTCCCAACTTCGTTTGCAGAGGTAATTATCATATATCAGGTTTGTCGGGAAAAATCCCAAATCCTAAATAGGTCGGTTGCATGTAACATTCGACAATAGGAAATCATGAACATTTTGCATAAGTGAACTTACCTCGTCAAACCTTTGCCCGAATAAACAGAATGATAATACTGACTAGTTTCACGGATTCCGATGCCGTAATAATGGTACCTGGAAGAAAGGATTAAACAAAAAGTATTAGCAGATGCAACGGTATACGAGGTGCTATCCAAAAGCTCGGGGAATTTGAACAGCGTGCGTCAACAGAATGTAGTACGGACTTACAGTACAGAATCCTTTTTTCACGTTTTTGTCGACAAAATCGGGGGGCGCTGTGTTTTTATATTTAAAGTTATTT